>ML786334.1:245627-269654 GCA_009831015.1 Picea engelmannii | reverse complement strand
TTGATGAAGATGCACCTGATGCTATCGGTAGGCGTTGAAGGATGTGGGAAAAATTCTCCATCATTTCGTCCCTCTGTCGCGTGAGAGCTTGCTCAAGCAACAGATTGATAGGATCGTCTGCTCCGTTGTTTTTCTTTTCTTCCTCCATTGAGGGCTTCTTGGGTGTGCAAGAGCGATTGTCTTCAAGAGAGACAATATTGAGACCCAACTTACTATACTCAGACCTCGTTGGGGACATGCACTGAAAAAATGATCAAGAGCAGCCTGCTCTGATACCACTAATCTGGATTATTTTCGGCACGAAATGAGAGCGGAGATATAACAAAGAAATGCACAGAGATATTGCAGATATTCAATAATATAACAGAAATGTATCAGAGATGCAACCATAAACACAGATATACAGTAATACATGATTTCTATTAATCAGAGAAATGTACAGAGACTGTAAAAATACAGAGTGAAAGACTCGCTAGAATGGTGGCAGCTTATCTCTGAGAAGAGATGTGACGGATTCTCGCATTCACAAGAAGATGATTACAATGAGGCTCTGAAGGCCCTTTTACAATAAATGGGAATGCCAAAAGTCCTAAACATCCAAAAACCTAACCGTAGGAGATGAAGCGCCAAAAGTCATGTGGGCCCTGTTTGGGTAAGTGAGTACATCAACTTCCCAGGGTCGTAACTTTTGCATACGATCTCCGTTTTAAGCGTGTGATAGCTCGTTGGAAAGGTATCATTGAGGAGATTCATTTTGGGGGATAAATCATGCCTTTGGCTATAATTGAGAACCTATATCATGAAAAACCTTCATTTGGGCCCTCAAAATTGCCCCGGAAGTTAAAACCTGCTAAAAATAGTAAATTGTCAAAATTGCTAGAAAGTCGTTTTGAGCCATTTGGAAAAGGTGGGTGGCCACCGATATCCACCTGGATCAGAGTGAAACCCAAGCATTCGATCTGTTTCCACTCATCGACCCCATTCTCCCCTTGAAGAATGCAACCCAAGTGGTCGATCTGATCCCATCACCGATCGATCCTACTTTCCCACTAGAGAGTAAACCCAATATCGCTTACATTTTTCTCGTTGATACTAACACTACCGTGCTAGGGGGAAATCCTCTTTATCCTATGGAACCTCCTCCAAGTAATGAGGGCATCCTTTTTTATTGGGGTGTGCTGACTGGACCTCGTCTTCCCTCTCACATTCCCTTAAATATTATAGTTCAGGTTTGTGGTTGGGACATTCCTCAGATGTTGATAGACGAAGGTTCCTCCGTTAGTATTTTTTCCTCTATTTCTTTGCAAGCTTTGGGTTTTCCTCATCTTGTGTCAGTTACGCAGAATCTGGTATCTTTTAACAAAAGAATCAGTCACCCTTTAGGATTCCTTCCTTAGTTTCTCGTAACTTTGGGAGGGAAAACTGTCTTTATTGATGTCATGGTAGTCCAAGACCCCTTGAATTTTTATTTACTCCTTGGGCAAGATTATGTCTATGCCATGACATATATAGTGTATAATCGTTTTCCTGTGATATATTTCCCTCACGATGAAAGAGTTTTGACTATTGACCAACTTTTGTTTCTTGGCCCTGACTTGACCATCCACTCAATGGCCTCCCTAAATGGTTCATATATGTAGACGATAGCACCCCCGCCACATGTCAATTATGTGGCATTGTATCCCATGCCTTCGGTTGCCGATGAAGATGAGCCTCTCACGATAAGCGCAATCTCTTATGACTTGGATCTGGTAGTTGACATGGTGATCTCTTCAATAAGTCTATTCTATCCTAACCTCCTTACCCCTGTCGCGGCCCTCGACATGTGTTCCTTCCAGAGTGTGTTTCTTTCATCCAATGAATATCTCTTGGAATCCATGACTACATTTTGTCCCTTGACATGGTGTCCTTCGAGAGCATTGTCCTCTTGGAAGCCATGATCAGGAAGAGAGCTTTGAGCATGGTTTTTTAATTTCAAGATCATTAAAAAATGAAACCAGCTTTGAGCATGGTTTTTGGATTTCAAGCTCATTAAAAAATGAAACCATCTTTGAGCATGGTTTTTTTATTTCAAGCTCATTAAAAAATGAAACTAGCTACAAGGATAGTTTTTGCGTTTCTGTGGAAACCTCATTAAAAAATGAAAAAAAGGTTACGAGCATAGTTCATGTTTTTGTGTCAAGATCGTTAAAAAATGAAATAGAGGTTTGGGGATTGAACCTAGATTCTTGAGCATATTTCTTATTCCTGTGTCAAGATAATTAAAAAATAAAACAGATTGTTCCCCCTCTTTTTTCAAGTCAAGTCCTTCGTCTAGTATTTGAAGATTCATTTCATTCACCTTTGCAGTTGGATGAAACGAAGCTTGGGGGGGAATTTTCTAATAGCCTCTAGACTTCATGTTGAATTTAAGTCACTAGCTTCTTAAGCCAGGGACAAAGTACCAACCATCCCTGGATAATGCATTGGGAAGTCGCAAGCATAGTTTTCTCTAGTTTAAGCTTGTGTAAAAATGAAACCACCCACCTCAAGCATCGTTTCCTCTGGTTCAAGCTTGTGTAAAAATGAAATCAGGTCCAAGCATAGTTTTAGATAGTTTTTAATCTTGTGCAAAAATAAAATCTATCCCAAGCATAGTTTTGTTTTGTTTTAAGCTTGCATAAAAATGAAAACAATCCCGAGCTTAGTCTTTGTTCTTTCTCATGATCGTAAATTAATGAGAATGTAATCGAGTATACTTTTATCACTTTTTCGGACTTGTAAAGGTTATACGAAAAAGGAACCCCTTGGATTCCTCTTTAATCTCTTTTCAGACTCTCTAAACATGAAAAGATGGCCGAGCGATCTTGTTCTTTTTACACTCATTAAAGTATTTGAATAAAATGTCTGTAGAGAGGTAGTTTATCTCTTTTTCGGTCTCATCAGACTACTTTACGAAAAAAGACATTTTGAAGTTTCCTTTAAGTGTTTTTCAGACTCTCTAAGCATGAAAAACCACTGTGTTGACTTTCTTTGAACTCATAAAATAAACATCGAAAGGCACATATGGGACCGAACTACTCCTTCCTAGGGTTCGTTAAACATACTTCGAAGGACCAGACTCGTAAAGGTTATACGAAAAAGGAACCCCCTAGAGTCCTCTTTAATATCTTTTCAAACTCTCTAAACATGAAAAGATGGTCGAGCGATCTTGTTCTTTTCACGCTCGTTAATGTATTTGAAATGTTTGTTGACCAGTAGTTTATCCCTTTTTCATTCTCATCAGACTACTTTACGAAAAAGGACATTTTGGAGTTTCCTTTAAGTGTTTTTCAAACTCTCTAAACATGAAAAACCACTGAGTTGACTTTCTTTGGTCTCGTAAAACAAACATCGAAAGGCCCATATGGGACCGAAACACTCCTTCCTGGGGACAGTTAAACATACTTCGAAGGACTCATCCAAAGGATGAGCTTACAGTTCAATCATATTTAATCCTCCTCAAGCTTGTGTAAAAATAAAGAGGTACTCGCCAAAAATGGTGGGGGGGAAATTGGGAAAGAAATGTATCTAAACATGTATTCTATGGAAGAGTTTCTTTTGAACATGACACCCTTTCACTCACTTTGTGTCTAGGTTGGAAAAATCCTCTTGTTTCTTGATCATATTCCTTTATAATATTACAAATTGGTCTATGATCCTTGTTTTTTGAGTCAATGTTTCCAAGACAGTTTTCATTTTCAATATGTTCAAAGAGGATTTCAACTCGGAAAGACTTCTATTGCGTCGACCATTTCTGCAAACCTTAAGCCTTCTATTGTGTCAACCATCTCTGATTCAGTCCTGAATCACTTGTTATTCTGATCTACTTCAAATCCTGTTACCCATTTCGTGTCATTGATGGGGGATACATTAAGGCTCTCCTGTGATGAGTCTTTTCTTGTCGACTTCAACTCATTATCCAGGAATTAGACTTAGAAAATAATTGGTACCTTGGAACTTGCATGCCTCAATGTCAGGTTTCTTCGTTTTCGACAGTGGGTTCTCATTATTGACCCTTGATCGAGAGATTCCACCAAGTGTTCAACTTCAGCTCATAAATTCACACCTGTTGGATTGTACTAGTGTACCTTGGGAGTCATTGACATTAATGGTTATTTCCCTCACACTTGTTAACGATATTCACTAATGACTGGTAATCAAGTGGTTTCTACCATGTTTGACTTCAACACATGTATTCTCATGGTTAGATTCGTAGTATAGAGTGATGGAGATGAAGATATTGGATCTGTTTTCAAAGATTCAGGTTGCATTGGAGTATATTCATATTGTACTACTACATAGATCCACAGTGTATGTCTCATGGCTATGTTCAAATTTGAATATTTAACACATAGATCCACAATGTATTTTTGGTGGCTATGTTCATATTTGGGACATAATGGCATGGATCCATAATGTATGTTTGGTGGCCATGACCTATATTACTTGACATGGATCTTTGCATGTCAGAATTTATTCTTTGAGTCATTTGTATTCTAAGTATGGGAATGCCTACCTCAATGATGATGTATTATTGTACTGTATTTCCTTGTTTGTTGGCAAGTTTTCGACCGACGTGCTCCTTGTTCCCTACACACACTCGAAAAAGTATTTCAGCTATCACTCTGTTCTAACTTCATACTTTGGGGGGCTCACTGTTACACATTATTTTCATCACCCCTATGAATGTTAATGATGTAAACCTATCCTTTGTCTTTAGAAGGATCAATGACCTCAATCCTTGAAGAAGAATGAAGATACTTTTTCCCAGAGAGATGAAATTATACTTTTCCTTTGTCAAAAAACTTAGAAAAAGGTATCATCGCACCTTGCTTAGTGTTAAGGGTGTGATGATCTAGGATCATTGCAGGTTCACCAGAGTGGCCTATGACATCATTTAATTTTTCTCAGTGTTTAGGGTGCGACGATTTTCGTACGAAGGAAAAAGAGGAATTTCTTGAAAGTTCTAGAATATAAGATTCAAGGGTGAGGTGGCCTCCGATGAGTTTAGATATGATTCACATTCTTGATCTCATGGGATCATCCTAACCTCATAACCCTATCCTTTTTAGCCTATAAAAGGAGAGGAGTTCTCATGGGGAAAGTTAGCCTAGATTGGAAGAGTTGGAAAGTTCTTGAGTTTTGTAGCTTAGAGTTTTTGGAGCTTGTATGTTGGCTTTGAGCTTTGCTTTGTCAAGATAGATTGTTGATCTCAGAATTTGTGGAGCAGAAGTGTGTGGGAAGCAAGGAACTGTTGGAAGGGAGCATACAACATCAAGGCATTGGTTGTATTCTCCTTTTCATATCTTTAACACAATGATATATTTATTTCCAATAAAATTGGTCTTATTTTATTGTATGACTCCTTGATCACATACATAGGTCTTGTTGAGTATACATTGTTTCTTTCACTTCGTTGGCTTATGTCTTTTTTATAGGTTCAACATCCCATAAGCCTTGGAACGGAGCGAGGATGACACTATCAAGGAAAAATGACATTTAAAAGTGTTGGGTATGTGTTATATTCTTTGCATGAGTAGTAATGTCATATATTTAGGTTGATAATTAAGAAAAATTCTACCTCGGGAAACATGTGATATATTTAAGTGTTTTTTTGGCACATGGTTTCTTTGCCAATGGTTTTCTATTTCTGGATAAGGAATTAGGGTTGTTGACTAATCAAGTTCATTGGGTTAGGGTTTTGGATGTCGTTGGCTCCTATATGTATATTGTATTGTAAACAATGTATCACAAGGATAATATAGAATATGCTAGTTTTCCCGGTTTGGGTTTCCAGGGGAAAAATCTCTGTGTAATGTTTGTATTTTCCATTGTATCTTTTTTGTTCTTTTACTGAAAATATGTTTTCTTAAATATTATACAAGGTTAAAATATACAAAAAGGTATTTCATTTATCTCTTGTTAGTTAGTATGCTTGATGATTAAAACTTACTGAAAGTTGTGTATTCTGTCTTGTTTTGTTCTAGTTTCAAGATGAAACTAGGGAGATTAGTTTGTGTCCGCACTTACCGATTAGTTCGATAACACCTCTATCAGCAACATGAACAAATTATGGAGAATCTATTCAACCTCTGCAACTACAGTGAGAACATTTGGGCTATCGGAGCACAACTAATGCGTCTCTCCAACAAAAATCGAGCTAGCATCATATGCACAGTGGATAATTGGGACTCAATTTCCTATCAAAATCCAATCTTGGATCACATATGGAAACTTCACCTAGATTCACAATGTGGAAAATATGAAAGAAAGAAACAAGAGGATTTTTCACTCGACATCCTCCCCCCCTCACTCAACCTGGAAAATAATTATGAACTTGATTCGGGAAATGATCAGAGTTGGGAAGTGGACCCAGGAGGATCTAAACTACAATCTTGGAGAGAGTCATATCCTATAGGCCTGGAAACTTAACCTCAATAATGGAAAACATAATACTGGAGTTACTAGGACCAGGATCAGGCCGTGGACTTGGTCCCCACTGCCCCTGGGTTTTATTAAATTGAAATTTTATGGGGCATCAAAAGGGAATCCAGGATCGGTGGGCTTTGGTGCAGTCCTTTGCTACGAGGAGGGGAACATTCTTAATTATGTAGTAGGTTATCTAGGACTCAACAAAAATAATGTAGTTGAGCTCTGGATCCTTCTCATAGGGATCAATCTTGAAACAAATCATGACTTTCATCATCTTATAATGGAGGGAGACTCCCAGATCATTATTCATCTTATCACTAAAATCATTCATGGATCACACCCACTGGAGGTCTTACCCAGTTGGAGACTCTTAGGATTGATAGAATATTTCAAGTCTTTCTTACATCCAAATCTCACCCTTATCCCCTCCCATGTGAAAAGAGAGGCAAACAAAATCGTTGATTGTCTGAAAAATGAGGGGGTGGATTCCATGGAGGAGCTGAGTCAATGGAATGTGCAAACCTCTCCAAAGTATAGGATTTTAGACCACTTCAAGGACTTAGCTAGAAACAACTATTCAGTCTCGGATGGGGTGCCACGTGGCAATGGGAGGCCGCGTAGCCTACCCAGGCCTAAATCCATAAAGATGGAAGGTCATCGCCCTTCACTTTAGTCTTGAATGAAGGGATACCATTACTTCCTGTAGATGATGGGAGGAAAACTCCCACGAGTTAGGATAATGGAAGCTCTGATATTTAATTGTAGATCTCGAGCGATTATAGGAGTCATGTCATCCTAAAGATTAACTCTCCCGCTCGACCCTAGTTGGCATCACTTCTCCCTCATGCTCTTCCACTCTACTTTATCTACAAAAGGAACCTGCGAGAAATGGGTCTTCCTCACATTTACTCAGAGAATTCTCATCCCTTCTGGCCTAGCCATGATGAGGGAGAGGGGTAAGTTGAGGCGTGGCCCAATCGGGTATAGTTATGTCTAAGGACATAGACAGGTGCAATAGATAGAACGTTCCTTGTCCATAGCCTGGAATCAGTGCACCAAGAGGCCTAGGGATCGACCGATGGTGTATGTTGAGGAGGTGATTCCAGAGGATCCCATCCAGGTTCCTTCATAATCCCTCCTCTTCACAGTTCCAGATGACTTGCATCTCCCCAGCCACCACACAATGAGTATTAGCGCCCAGGTTTCCATGGAAGGCAGCACCTACATCGTTGAGGAGGAATTTCGAGGGGATTTCCTCCACTTGGACTCAAGTATTCCTTCCCAAGACACCACCAACAAAGGTGACAACAAAGGCGAGGAAACAACGGAGACAACCAAGGTGGTGTACATTGGGGTATTGTGTGAGGGGGCCACCCAGTATTGGTTCCTCCCCTGCTCTCTACAATCCCCTAATTCTACCTTGTTATGCCTCCTATCTTCACCCTAGAGAAGCTAGAGCTCATATTTGACCTAAGGATCCAAATGGCAAACTAACTCCACCAGGACACCCTCATGAGTCAGCAGATCAACATGTTGTATGATGCATTCTCGAATGAACCTCTTAATAATCAATGCCCGACCTATGTGAAGCCTTTCGTGCTCTAGCCCAGGGACAACCCTCTCATTGGATATTCGGACGACATACCCCCATGTGCTATTTTTTAATTTATGGTTCTTTGCAATGGGTTCCTTGTACAATTCTCTCCAAGATATTTATACTGGGAAGACACAGTTTTACAATTTTGTTTTATTTTTTGCAGTTGCTAGATTTTCTTAGTCTTCTAGAACATTCCTATAAGAATATGAATCCGCCACTTGCTCTAGTTTCCTTTTGGCAGGGAATATGGAAGATACCACTGTGGACAAAAATAATCAAAGTCTTCCACCTATTTTGTTTTCCACTAATTTGGTGGAACATGTGGCAAACTGATGACATGTGGCCTTTTTGTACTATAATAGCACAGTAATAGGAAACACCCTTTTTTACTTAAAAAAAAAAGAAGTTAAATCTTAAATGAAAAACAATATTCATATCTCGAAAAACAATCTAGATAAAAGTCGCCCTTATTTTTAGAAGTGGGGATAAAAACAATCCCTCTAATTATAGGACTATTATGATTAGCATTATTTTAGCTAAGCTATAAAAAAGTGTTTTGGAAAAGAATATCATCATATGGATAAAAGGAACGAAAAAAAAAAAAAAGATAAATTCCAGGTTGTATTTAGAGGCTATCATTCAACTTTGGACCATCTTTTTACACTTAGGATCATTGTAGAGAGTGTTGCAATAACAAAACCAATCTCCTTTCTTGTTTCATTGATTTTAGAAAATATTTTTACATAGTGACTAGTACTAACCTTTTGGAAAATTTTAAACAAGAAAACGTTCATTTCAAGCTGAGAGTTTTCATTGCAATTTTGTATGAGTATGTTATTTTTGTGTCTAGGAACACTAAGGGTTGGTAAAAATATATTAATAGTAATATAAGAGCCAAGCATGGTTGTCCCTAGTCCCCTACCCATTTTTCCATATACATTGACAAGCTAGAAGATTTTTTGGAAGATGGAGGTTGTGTCAGCCTAACTCTCATTGGTATAGTTTTCACCTTTCTTCTTTAATCCAATGACATCGTTCTTATGGAGAGGATCTCATATGAATTTGGTAAGAAACTAAAAATCCTCAAGGAATTGTATTCTAGTATGGGTATGACTATGAACACTCACAAAATTAAGGTTCTGATAATTAAATCCAAAAATATCTCCTATAACACTTTTGGTATACAACAAAAATAGCTTGGAGAAAGTCCCTCCATACAAGTATCTTGGAATCCATATTCATCACAAACTCAATTGGATATATAATATTGAGAAAAGGATTATTAGATGGCATGAAGTTTTTTATAGGATTGAAAACATGTCTAAATTTGAAAACCTTTGGCCATGGGATAAGAAAAAGATTCTCTTTGAAACTCTCGTCACTCATATTATCTTATATGAATGTGAATTTTGGGGATTAAATATCTCTAGAGTGAATCATAGCTTCCCAAAACCCCATACTCAAAGCCTTATTGCACCAATTTTTAAAAGTAGGGATAAAAAAAATTACTCTAATTATATGATTGTTATTATTAGAGCTATTTTAGCCAAGTTGTACATAAGTATTTGGGAAAACAAGATAATCTTATGGGTAGAAAGCCAAGAAAAACAAATCTAAATGCCAGGTTTTATTTAGAGATTATTATTCAATTGTGGACCATCTTATTATTCTTAGGATCATTGTAGATGAGTTTCTCAACTATAAAATCAATCTCCTTTTTGTTGTTTCATTGGTTCTAGAAAATATGTTGACATAGTTCCTAGGACTAACCTTTTGGAAAAAGTTATAAGAGTTAAAAGTTCCTTTCGAGTTGAGAGTTGTCAATATACTATATGAGAATGTTATATGCATGTTTAGGAACACCAAGGGATAGTCATAAGATATTAATTGTAATATGAGAGTCAAGAAAGGTTGTCCCTACTCCCCTAATCATTTTTTCATATACATTAACCAGTTAGAAGATCATTTGGATGATGGAGGTTGTGTTATGCCAAATTTCATTGGTTTGGTTTTCACCCTTATTCTTTAAGACAATGACATTGTTCTTATGGAGAAGATATTATATGACTTTGGCATGAAACTAAGAATCCTCAAGGAATTTTTCTCTAGTATGGGTATGATTGTGAACACTCACAAACTGAAGGTTATGACAATTGAATCCAAAAACATCTCCAACATTTTTTTTAAATAACAACAATATTTTGGAGGAAGTGTGTTCATACATATATCTCATAATCAATATTCATCACAAACTCAATTGAAACTATACCATTGAGAAAATGCTTATTAGAGTGTGGAAATCGTATTATGGGATTTAAAATATGTCTATATTAGCACACTTTTTCTATGGGATAAGAAAAAAATTCCATTTGATATTTTCATCACTCATGTTATCTTATATCAATGTGAAGTTTCTGGATTAAATATCTCTAGAGAATAATGGAGAGAGATAGAGAATATCCAAAATAATTTTATAACTTATAATCTCAAATTTAAAGGAAATGCACCCTACCCTATCCTTCTCCTAGAAGTGAGTATTACGCCATTGATTGAATTTTTATGATTAGGTACTTAATTTTCAAGAAAAATATAAACAAAATGTATGACAAGACACTTCCAAAAATGTCTTCAAACTCTAGTTGAAACCAACAATGGCTCAAGTGGGGATGGCATAAAGATTCCAAGTCTTGGTTAAATCATTACAGAATAAAATTTAAGGTCGCTCTGCAAAATATCGATAATATTAAAAATATTATTACATGTATATTTAAGGAGAATCTTGTTAGAAATAATAGATGTGCTCATTTAACCATAGAAAATATAGCAATATTGTCACCCAACCATAGGCCAAAGCCACCCCCGAGCACCTTAACCTTGACAGAGAATGATTATGGAAACAAACCCTAGGCCTAACAACCAATGAATGTAGCGTACCTCTCTCCAGATATAGCACACAAGGAATAAAGTCCAAACCATAACCAATAGAAATTCCAAGCCTAAACCGAGAATACAGGTTGTAATAGCTATATCTGCAGCTACTATCCATACTTACGCACTTACTCAATTTCTGCAGTGCGCACTCTTATATTTATGCAATTGCGAGCTATGTGTATCAAATAATCTATGGTGTCCTATATTTATATTGCTCCTCCTTAGTTGTCTGGGTCGACTTATCATTCTGGACACTAAAAACTCAATATTAAGTATTTCCTTTAGCCGACTTTCCTTCTAGGGTTATGTCCAATGCTTTAGGGTTTCTTCTTTATTCCCATAATAATATATTCTTGTCAAGGTTACACGTGGAGGTTAATACCTCCCGCAGCTACCCAAAATATTATATTCTTGTCAGGGTTACACGTGGAGGTTAATACCTCCCTCCTATGTAGGGAGGTATTTGAAACAAATGGTCTTGAGAAAAAACATATCATTCAATCAGTAGCATCATCATATCCATACAGGCTATCTCATGATTAGATCACGAGTACCATAATTATTAGTATCATATGATAGAATCAATTGCATCATCTCTCAAAGCCATACTCCATCTGAGTAATCAAGCATGATACTAAATAAATCACTCACTCCACAAAGTGATACAAGAACCATTCTTCTAATCTGGACATATGTCCTAGAAGAATAGCTATTCCAACAGATTTTTGAAGCCACGCCATGGGTTACAAGGACTATTCTTCTAATCCATACATACGTCCTAGAATAATAAATGTACTGGACCATTTTCCTCATGGAGAATGTCTTCCCACCAGCATAATGACTATCCATCTAGTTGATAATCATTTTCAACACTACTGATAGTCTTCATGGAAATCATAACAATGTCATTCAATAGAACCCAATTATGTCTATCCATAGTATTACATAACTACTATCCAGTGGTACACAACCACACCAAGTAGCACACGACTACTTAATTAATAACACATAGTCACAACCAGTGGAACACATCCACCACAGTAGCATACATATATTGTCCAGAGACATACAGTCTCCATAGAAATCATATCATATGATATTAACCTAAATAAAAACAATATCATGATATAAACTAAGTCATCTCGGCCATTCTTCCACTCACATCTGTGAGACTTGGAAGAGAAGATGCCCTCATAAAGTAAACATCAACCATGGGCTATCTAGACTATTCTTCTCAAACACAGAAGAATAATTGTCCCTGATTTCTGAGCCTGGACCATTCACCTAACTAGGCCATTCCTCCGACACTAATCATAGGGCAACCTGGAGAGAATGAGTCTTCCCTAGTAAATGCATTCCCCTGATTGTTGAACCTGGGCCATTCCTCCAGAAATAAACATACTGCAACCTGGAGAGAATGAGTCTTCCCAAGGGAATGACTGTCCAAACCATTTCCTAAGGAAATGATTGTCCTGCACCAACCTCCAAAATGAACCATTCTTCAAAACTTCTCACAACTATGAACTTCGAAAGAATGACTGACCAATGAGGTGGAACATTCTACTTGACCACTAATAAGAGTGACTACCAAGAAGAATTACTATACTAGACCATTCCCCCACATTGGCCACAAGGGGAATCGTTGTCTATGGTACATCAACAATCTATCGAACCATTTTCATTACGAAAATGACTGTCCAATCTGGACCATTTTCCAAACTGGAAAATGCATGTTCGTCAGAAATCTCAAACCACTTTCTGAACTGGAAAGGAAATGCTCATCCTCGACCATTTTTCGAACTGAAAAATGATTTTCCATAAATCAATAACACATCAGTGCTCCCTCCCAACCTGGGAGTGATCTCTTTCATTTTCAATAAGGAAGTCATCTCCATGATCCCTAGCTTGCAAACGTTTCATCTTGGACAAAGGTTCCAACAAAAACTAACTGCAACTACAGGTATAACTGAGCAAATCCTCCCAATCTATATTCCAGTGGTTAGACTTCCCAAAGATAGGGTGGTCCCATAACCTGTTAGAAATAATAGATTTTCTCATTTAACCATAGACAATATAGCAATATTGTCACCCAACCATAGGTTGAAACCACCCCTGAGCACCTTAGCCTTGATAGAGAATGATTTTGGAGGCAAACCCTAGTCCTAATAGCCAATCAATGTAGCATACCTCTCTCTAGAGCTAGCACACGAGGCATGAATTCCAAACCATAACCAATAGAAATTCCAAGCCTAAACTGATAATATAGGTTATAGTAGTTGCAGCTATAGCTACTCTCCAGACTTGCACACTTACTCAATTTCTATAGTGTGCACTCTTATATTTCTGCAGTTTCAAGCTGTGTGTATCAAATGAGCTCTGAAGTCTTGTATTTATATTTCTCCTCCTTGGCTTTCTGGGATGATTTCTCATTCTAGAGACTAAAAACTCAATATTAAGTATTTCCTTTATCCAACTTGTCTTCTAGGGTTATGTATAATGCTTTAGGGTTTCTTCTTTCTTCCCAGAATATTCTATTCTTGTCAAGGTTACACGTGGAGGTTAATACCTCCCGCAACTACTGTAATATCAACAAATATATGGTGCAGTAAAAACTTAGAGGATAAAATAAAATTAATATACTACAAGGATGTCGTCAACCCTAATCTAGAAAATAAAATGTATATGTAACATCCTTGGCCACCAAGGTCGGGCCATGCTACTCCATAAAATGCTCTAATACCATTTTGTAACGGCCCCGACCACCAATAGGCCGGCCATGCTACCTCATAGAAATAACAATGATCATCTTCATATTTCTATATATATATATAAACATAAACAGACAACATATTCTGCTAATACACAAATTAATGTGGAATAACAATAAGCCTATACATACAACATATATAGGAAATACTCATCAATATAGCATGTACAAATACATAGCATGTAAATGAATAGAGGATTGGTACTTATCTCTTAATTGAAGTACACCAACTGCGTGCAGACCTTCCACGAACCTCCCAACCATAGACCACACTGCTCATTACTCTCAGTAGTGAGTCACCCTCGAGCTGGGACTAAACTCCACCGGGCAAGGGATTCCTAGGCTAGGCAGGGACAATAGGAATTTACACAGTACAACAAGAAGGATTTCCTCCAAGGAGACACTTACGCCAACAACTCAAAGACTCTCATTCCCCACATGCATGTCCCACCCCAGGAGTGCACACCTTCATTGTCACATAGTCCATTGACTGCTACACCTCCCTTTCCAAGGCTTCAACAATAGGCCATATCAAGAATTCTCAGAGCTCTGTAGTTTCTAATAGACTCCCTCCGGGAGAAATCACTTCCTCAACACACTCTCTCACCTGGAGATAGTTTCTCACAGGCATGACAACCTGCTTCTTCTATCCACAAGCCTGAAAATGTACTTCTTCACTCCCGCTCCTCAACACACATGCATGGTGATGGAAAAAACAAAAATTGGATGTGGGGAAATGGTACTGAAAGGACAATATGGAGGCAACCCCCAAGGTACAGGTGCAACGAGGGTATCAATTCATCTTGTTGCAGAGGTTCGAGGTGTATCAGGAATTCCACAATGGCATTCTAGGGTTACTGTGTGCTTTCTGGGTGTGTTGGTCAATTGGGGTAATGGATGGCCAACATGGTCAGCCAGGAGAGAATAATGGTGAGAATCGTCATAATGCCCAAAATGGTGAGAATTCCCCTCCATAAATATTTATGCGTCTTGGATGAGACTTGGCTCTCCAGGAGCACATTCCTCTCCATTTGGGCCTTGTTCCTCTCCCCAAAGGAACTTAGGATAATTTAATATCCTCTTTACAACATTTAGAATAATAATTATATATTATTCTCTTTGGTTTAAGCTCTTAAAATTATCCCTTTTTCTCCAATCTCCTAGCCTCCTCCATTACCCAACCTAGTGGATTTTAGTCCCCCGTACTCTTTCTTCGTGGTCGATCTACACGCAGTGATGTTGTTTATATTAATAATATGAATATTTATATGTAAAACATAGGATCTTGTCCTTTAACATATATTCTCTCTAGTCTAATAATCACATAAGACTCCTAGCTTATAACACTTGGTTCACCAGCCTACAAAACATGTTGTTATTCTTGATTACAACCGGGGCTCGGCCTTGGGATATTACAATCCCCTCCCCTTATTTTTGCATTGTCCTTAGTGCAACTTGTTTATAAATATACAATTAAAAAATTCTTCAAAAAGGCTCCAATCTTTAGCTATTGGAATCGTGCTATCCACCTGGTGCTCTACTTTTAAGCACCAATTCTAGTGTTCATACTACAACTGGAATTCAATTGATCTATTCCATAGAGTTGTTTCAGGAAGAATTCAACTCATTGTTCCTTATTACATTCTTCAATTAAACCTCATTGAAATTAACGAATGGTTGTAGATCCATGATGTTCCACCTAGCCTTAGATCTCATTGTTGATAAATTCTCAGTAGCGTATCACCCCTGAGCAAGGACTATGACTTCATCAAGGAAATGGCCTCCCAAGATAACCACAACCCACAATCAATATCAACATGGTCTAGGGAAAGGTACCAAACCTCAGTAGCACTCCAACCAATGGTCTCTCTTCCCCAAAGGCCTATACAACCCAAGGTAGTATGCACCTTCACTGCTCAACAGTTCATCGGTTGCTCAACTTCCCTTCCTGGGATCTAGCGCAAGTCGTACAGGAAGTCTTAGAGAACCATGGTTTCAGGAGTTCCAACTGCCTTCAAAGGTCTCCAGGTACCCTTCAGGCCTCATAACGGGGAACCTATCCCCACACTTCTCCCTCCAGGTCTCCATCCTTCTCTAAGGAAACCCAAGGAGAAGTGTACACACACCTAGATCCATCGGGGATCCATAGGGTAAGATCTGTTGTCTCCAATCAACATCTTCCTCAGATCTACTCTTTGCAATCAACATTCCAACTTTAATCAATATCATCTCATCTGCATCACACACATGCATATATCATGATATAACATAAAATAATTCATTTAGGAACTCAAAATTAGTTCAAAGGGAATTCAACTTTTCCCCAAAACATGAAATTCTATTTCATAATTCTTCTTCATTGTTTCCATATTAGGAATGCAACCTTCCTTCTGGTTTTCCACAAGCACCAAACTGCATACCATTTTTCTTGAAATGCTTCATCTTGCATATATCCAACAAATTTTCAGTATTTCCTATACATCCTAATTCAATTGCAATACGTACAAAACCTTATGCAATGATCTTAGAATTTCCTGCACCTAGCAATTCAATCACAATTACCAAACAATTTACAAAATATAATGTCTCATCATTCTATGCATATACATGTTCATAATTAATGTTTGTAAGTTCATTACTTATTTTTATGAACAAGAATTTTTTTTGTAGTCGATGCTTACGTGACTACTTGACTTGCAAATTTCCTGTTGCAATGTCTAACAACTCCTGAAATGTCCTCAACTTCATGAGTTAACAACATTTCAGCTGTTAGTGACAATTATTTACATGGAGTAATATATATGCATGTACTTACAAAACACATTCAACAATTGCATTTAAGTATACAATTCTATCACTTACTATGCATGAGTGCAATTCTCAATGCATATTTATTCAATGCACCTTGCATTGAATTACATAATGCCCTTTATCTCAGTCATGTATCTCACCATCCATAAGTTGGAATTATGGCCAATGTCTTGACACATTCTCCACACACTTCCTATTGTCTTCCCAATTAATTGGATGGCTTCCTTTTCGACCTGAACACTACACCAAAATATAATTCTATGGTGTTCATTAGTGTTAGAAAAAAGGTTGCATCCCAAGTTTTATTTAAAGGTAGGAATGTTTTGGTACCTGTGTGGTTCATAACCTTTCCATATCCATATTTTTCCATATCCAACCATGTCCTGGTCTCATACATGACTAGATTTACTAACATTCATTCCTATAACAAGTTCTTATCGTTTATTTCTTTGGTTATTACCCCATAACCATATTAACATGACATTCTGCTATGTCAGTGTGTGCATTCAAACGATAAATAATTTGATAACTATAACATGCCTCTAGCCTTTACCATCTCTAGTGGTATCTTATTCATGTTAATGCATTTAAATAATACCATATTGTGTATTATAAAATTCTATAAGAGAAATTCTTACCTAAATTTCCCTTTGGAAATTATGCAACATAATTTCAAAAGAGAAATACTTACCTACATAGCTTCCATTGAATGAATTTGATGTTACCTGACTAGTTGATGATAGTAGAGGCTTTCATGCTTCTTTTATCAAACTTATAACCAAAATTTCCAACTTTATTTTGCTTCCTTCCATATGAAGCAACATCATCAACAACACTTGCAACATTAAATAATTCTTTCCTTTGGACGCCCCAACAAACCATAACATACTTGCTGCCACAGAAATCGCAACGACTTCCTTCTCCATGTACAACTTTTCCTTGTTGATCCCAGAAGTCTTCAATTCTTCCCGAATTCCTGAATCTTGTTGTGCTCTCATTGTAGGCATTGTACATGATTACTTATGACCTAAGCACTTTCTAGCCAATCACTCTTGGTTTCCTTCACATTTCCAGTCACATATAAGCTAATATTACCCTTCATCTTTCATTAATTTCATGGATCTAGCTATCCCAACTCATACTTGGATGAATTAAAATTCCAAACCAATTTGTTTTATAGACTCTAGATTCTTCAACATACATTTACTTTTTTGAACTAAACTACTTCAGCCTTTTTCTGATTGACTACCTTAGTACTTGAGGTTTCTTGTACCTTCTCTTCTCTTTGAATACTAGTCTCAAACTTGACTTGCATAGCCAATCTCTATTAATATTGTAAGGATGCACATATGCCCCCTTTGCTAGCTGCATAGAATTATTTGACATCCATATTTTTGAGACATTTCTTCAGTTGCATTACTAAAATTTCTCTGATAGCTACAACCCTAGAAATTCCTTGGACTGTACTCAAATTCCTTCTTTATCTAGGCAAGAGAATGCCTTGTGATGGCAGTGAAAGACAATATGGTATTCATCCAACCAATCCATACCAGTTTAACAGTCATATGAACCCAAAGGAAATATGTTCCAATCTTCCTTGGTGCTCAGCCCAATCATGCCCACTGGACCTGACTTAACCAACTCAGTTACTTTTTTCTTAGCTCTTGTAGCCAACTGTACCAACCAATATTTCCCATGCTTGTTTCTTGGAAATTACAATCTTTCCACTACCTAGCAATCTATGTAGTGATGACTAGCTCCTGAATCAACTAAAAATAATAAATGCATGGTTATTGATCATACCTTATACTTCAATCATGTATGATTGAACACTTCTTGCATGTTTTCCAGGCTGCATAGGTCCTTGGTATACTTCTGATGCAAACCCACTCTTCCTCCCGGGCTGTGCGAACTGTCGGCCTAGGATCGATCAATTTGATGGAGTCGAATTGGCTCTCAATATCCTGTTGAGCCCCAAAACCTTATCCACATGATTTTGTTTCCTTCCTCATCCTCAAAATAGAGAACGAGGATCTTTTCAAAACCCACAAAATCCTTTAAGGGACCGTGTGCCAAGTTAGGGGCCAATCCAATGATACCCAAGGAATTTCAGGACTTCTCACTCCACCTGGTGCAGGTCCGAACTCACCTAACCTTTCAGGAACTTCTCTAAGCTTCTTGTTCTTCCAAATTCATCTTTCAATCCCTAGCCCTTTTCCCTCAGTGTTGATATCATATGACCGTGGATATGACCAGGCTCCAAACCAACATGCGCTTACTTTGTGCTTCATAGTTTTGGGCTTTGGGTGTTTTCAATTCACCATAGTGCCAATCTCCTAAACTCTGAACTCGCGAAGTTCACAACTGACATGAGAGGGATCAACGTTCCTCGCTCTCTATCCAAATCAACGGCCAAAAATAGCTTTGGGACCCCGTGCTTCAAGATTTCCAAAGTATTCAATGCCACAAACCTCCAGAGTGGAAAATCTTGAGAGTATTAGATCTGTTGACATGCGTCCACGATTGTCAATGGTCACGATGAACTCCGATGCTTCGTCCTTCGGGCTTTATCAACCCATGTGACCCCACTTTCCTCCAAAGTGGCTATCTTTTGAAGTGAAGGATATGAAGACACTTTTCCTTTGTCGATGGATGATGCAGATGAACTCCGGTTGTCCGACCTTCGAGAGTTCTTGCTCCACCTAACCCCATATTCCTACAGAGCGTTCATGCCCCGTAGTGAAGGATCTTATGACACCTATCCTCGCAGGATCAATGAGCCAGATCTGCTTTGACTATCGACGACTTCGAAATTTCTCCACCCTTTTGCACTAGCTTTCTCTAAAATGCAGGATCTTCCGCCATGTGTCTCCAAACGATGGATGGCTGAGATCTTATCCACTACTCTAGGATTCAGGTATTTTCGAAGTACCACACTTCAAATTCTCTAGACTTAACGATCAACTGTCACATGTCCTCCTACGCCAATGGCTAGGATTTACTTTTATGCATCGAGCCTTCGAGAGTTTTGCACACTCCTCGATTGAAATCTCTTGGAGTGATATTGCTCCAGATTTCCGATCTGTTGACATGTACATCCGAGCACCAACGACTAGGATCTACTTCGGCCTTCGGAGCTTCAACGATTTTGCTCTCCTATGTACTTGAGCTCTAAATGCTTGAATTTCAAGAAGTCTGAAGGACTTCGGGAATTAAACTTCATGTAACTTACCTATATCCAAAGACTCTCTATCCTTTGTTCTTAGATCCAATAGTCGGGATCTTTCTTCCTCCTCTGCCCACTCCTCTTTGTATGGATGTAGATATTTGATAGTCCAGATAAAATCTCATAGCCAATTTGACGGTTGTAGTAGCTCCTACCTCCTGAGATTTGTTACTTCCTTCTGATGAAGGAACTTTGAAAAGGTTCAAAGCTTGCAACCTTTGATTCGTCTGTGAGCTTGACTACTTGGATCTCGACTATTCTTATGAGAAAATGTTATCCCGAACTTGAATCAAGTTCATCTGTGCGCACTAGTGCTATCTCTCCTGAGCTTTGAACTTGCTCTGACTTCCAAAGGGTCTCAACACTTCGCTCCCTCAAAGGATTCTTGCACCCTCCTGGCACTATGTGTGCTCCTTGCATTGTCTCTATGAACACCTGTTAGAGCTTACAGGGTTTTCAATAACACTAGCTGTGCTCACGGTTCCTTCTCTAATCCTTTTTTTGTTCTTAAAACAAGAATTCGGGCACTAGCCCCCTTTTTCTTTGGTTCCCAAATCATGTGACTACAAGTTGTGACCAAGCACTAAACTGATAGGCTCTTATCTAAAACTTTGATGCTTCAGAACCTATGGATTTGGATAATTTCACACCTTCTTCTCTCATTTATTTTCAACGCTGAATTGGCGAACACGCAGAGTGGGGTGGATGTATAGTCCACGGCTCCTAAACAATTAACGATTAAAATTTACTATGGAGCTCCGACTTCGTGATTTTTCGAAGTGTCATTGCATAGATCCACCAGAGTGTTAGAGCGACGAATTTACAAAAAACACGTCAATGGTCTGCACCTTCTTGTTAACCAATGGCCACAGTAAACTCTGAGACTCCAACTTCGGGAGTTTTGAACTGTCCATACTCTCAATTCTTCCAGAGTTTCAAGTCTCCATACTACCGCATCTACTGTCGCGTGTCCTCCGTCATCAACGGTCGAGGTAGACTCCGACCTTCGGGCCTTTGGGAGTCTTCATTCTTAAACAATTTTTGACCAAGTTCCTCTAGAATTCCAAGTATCCAAACTTCATCGTCTAGCGCCACGCGTCCACTGTGATCATTAGGGGCCCAACTAACCATGCTCCAGAAGAGTTCCACATCATGGAATATTATAAGCGGACACATGGTTGAATTAGACGAATGAAACGTGTCAAATTCTAACTTGCCTTTCAATATTACAAAGGTTCTTAACTCACTGACACAAGGAACACATCCCATGTGTCCACGTCATCCCAGGTGTTGTCGGGAAGCCACGACACTTCGGGCCTTCAGTCTTTTGGGACTTCAGAATTTTTCTCACTAGCACACTTCAATTCTCCTAAATGTCGAACTCCCGAATACGTTGATCTGTCGACATGTGCCTTCTTTAATGACATGTTTGGATCAACTCTGGACTTCAGGACTTCGAGAGTTTTCACTCTAGCACACTCCATTTCTCCCGAAGTTCCGAACTCCCGAATATGCTGGTCTGTCGACACGTGCCTCCTTTAATGAATGGTCTGGATCAACTCTAGACTTCGTGACTTCAACAGTTTCCACTCTATCACACCTTGTTTCTCTCAAATGGTGAATTCTTTAACAATCTAATCTTCCTACATGTGTTTCTTTTAACGAACGGTCTAGATTAACTCCGAACTTCGTGAGCTTTTCACTCTAGCACACTCCATTTCTCCCGAAGTGCCGAAATTTTGAACTTCTGTAAGATCTACGTATCACTATCACTTACGGGCAGATCTAATGGCTGAGATTTGTTCTTCACTGTTGTGCCTTACCTCTTACTCTTGACTTGATCTAACAACTCTAATTTGTCTTTGGCCGATACAGTGGTCAATAACGTTTCTCTGGATCTATGGCATAGATCCCCTCCAAGACTTTGTATCTTCGTTGCTTTTGCTCCCTTTTACGACAAGTAACCACAAATAGCCAAAGCGGAGAAGTCCCGAAGGACTTCAGTTCTTAATCACCATGCTCCTTTTCCCAGATCTAATGGTTTTGAAGGATCTTCCTTCTCCAGAACAGATCCTACGGTCCAAATTATAAACTTTGTGTCCCAATACCACAGTTGTGGTGGTATACTTCCTCTGTATGTTTTCCTTAACCTCTATACTTCCTGAGCTTCTAAACATAGTCCAAGTGTTCACACGATGCCTTCCTGATACTCAGGAACGTTCTGAACTTCGGATTTTGTCCCTCTCGACAACAATTCACTCTGAAACCTTTTCTTAATTAACCAACTATCCGACCCATCCACGCTCAGTGTTGAAACCATGGCTCTGATACCATTTTGTAACATCCACAACCACCTAGGTCGGGCCATGCTACTCCAGAAAACGCTCTAATACCATTTTTGTAATGTCCTCGGCCACCAACAGGGCAACCATGCTATCTCATAGATTAATAAACATATATATAAAAATAAACATTCTCAATTCGGGCATATATATAAAAATAAACATACAACATATTCTGCTAATACATAGATTAATGCAGAATAATAGTAAGCCTATACATACAACATATACAACCAATACTCATCAATATAGCATGTACAAATACAAAACATGTAAATGAACAAAGGATTGGTACTTATCTTTTAATTGAAGTAAACCAATTGCGTGCAGACCTTCCAAGAACCTCCCAGCCATAGACCACGAAGTTTATCACTCTCAATAGTGAGTCACCACCGAGTTGGGACTAAAATCCATTGGGAAACGGATTCCTAGGCTAGGCAGGGACAAAAAGAAGTTGTATAGTACAACATGAAGGATTTCCTCCAAGGAGGCACTTACGCCCACAACTCATAGACTCTCATTCCCCACATGCCTGTCCCACCCCAGGACTATACACCTTCACCATCACACAGTCCACTGGCTACTTCACCTCCCTTTCTAGGGCTTCAACAATAGGTCGGATTAGAAATTCTCAGGGCTCTGTAGCTACTACTAGACTCCCTCCAGGAGAACTCACATCCTCAACACACTCTCTAACCTATAGAGAGTTGCTCACATGCCTGACAACCTGCTTCTTATATCCACGGGCATGACAACCCACTTCTTCACTCCCGCTCCTCAACACATGGGCATGGTGATGGCAGCAACATAAATTGGATGTGGGGAAACGATATTGACAGGACAATACACAAGCAACCCCCGAGGTATAGGTGCAACGAGGATATCAATTCGACTTGTTGTAGAGGTTCAAGGGGTTTCAGGAATTCCATAATGGCATTCCAGGGTTATTGTGTTCTTGTTGGGTTCGTTGGTCAATCGGGGTAACAGATGGCCAACATGGTCATCCAGGAGAGAATAATGGTGATAATCGTCAAAATGCTCAGAATGTTGAGAATGCCCCCCCATAAATATTCTTGTGTCTTGGATGACACTTGGCTCTCTAGGAGCACGTTCCTCTCCACTTGGGACTTGTTCCTCTCCCCAAAGGAACTTAGGATAAATTAATATCCTCTTTACAACCTTTAGAATAATAATTATATATTATTCTCTTGTGTTTAAACTCTTAATCTTAGCCCCTTTCCCCCAATATCCTAGCCTCCTCCCTTACCCAGCCTAGTGGAGTTCAGTCCCCCATACCCTTTCTTCGTGGTCGGTCTACACGCAATGATGTTGTTTATATTAATAATATGAATATTTATATGTACAAAACATGCCCCTAGCCTTTAACATCTGGGCTCTTTGACCTAATAAGCACATAAGCCTCCTAGCCTATAACACTTGGCTCACCATGTTGGACACACCTACCACACTTAGAGGGGGGGGGTGAATGAGTGTGGGGCTCTTTTTCCCAAAACTTCCCTCTTGCACAAAAACTCATCAATTAACATTCAACATTTATTCATTACCCATTGTTGTCATTTATAACCAGTTAGATGTGAGGACATATCAACAACATATATCAGCAATATATCGTCAACAAGTCATCACCACAATGAACACAAAGAACACAAGATGTATGTACAATTTTCTTTTTATTACGGACTACAATCCTTGGGGTTTATCAACAACAACTGAATAGAGTACAACTCTACAAGAGAACCATCTCTATATGAAATACTCAGCTTGCATTCTCAGCACCAACTGAGATGAGACAACAATCCTCAACATATATCAATCTGTACCATAAACAAGAGCATCAACCATGCACCAACCTGTGCCAAACAACCTGTAATCAACCTGT
>ML786334.1:214503-239503 GCA_009831015.1 Picea engelmannii | reverse complement strand
TTGTTCTATATAAAATTTTCATTTGAATATTTGAAAGTCATTAACCACTTGTAGTAGGAGGTTAGATAAAACTCACTATTATCTTAAATTTTGAAAAACTTTATAACTCCTTAACTATTTAAACAACACTTTTTTACAATACAAATTTCCTATATTTTGGGGAAAAATAGAATAGTGTTTTTCATGACACTAAGTCATGAAAAAAAATTTGACAAGTTCAAAAGGCAGCTGCCGTCACAAAATTGGAATCTTGTGAAGTTAGCAGTACCGTACTGAATGTAGCTTACTAAATCTTATTATAATAAAATGTACTAAAGGCCACACCCATGGAACATGCTTGCGTTTGCCGTATTAAATTATTACGAGATTTCTCATGTCCATTTTCTATAATATATTTCACATTCTTGATTTGACATTCATGGCTCGCCAGTCCATGAGCTGTTATTCTAGACCATGAGAATGCGCTGTTAGTCTAACTCTATTTCGATGCTTATATAACATGTTCATGTCCCGACCTTTTCCTGTATCTTCTATATATTTTGCCTGAAGTGCAGCCTTTTCTGCATATTCTCATTAGGGTTTTCGTTTGTAGGCTTTGGCTGTCTATAGAAAGCTTTTGCATTTAATGGCATCTCTAAAATTCAATGTCACTAGAAAACCGGTCGTCCTCGTTGCTCCTTCTCTGCCTACTCCGAAAGAGCTTCTGTATCTTTCCAATATCGATGATCAAGCGGGTCTCAGATTTCATATTCCCGCCATTTGCTTTTATCGGTTCAACCCAGCGAAGAAAGATGATGATCCCGCCCGAATTATCAGAGAAGCGTTGGGAAAGTTGTTGGTGTTGTACTATCCTCTTGCCGGAAGACTGAGAGAGGCGCCCGCGGGTAAGCTCGCGGTGGACTGCACGGGCGAAGGCGTGCTGTTCGTGGAAGCAGATGTGGACGTTTCTCTCGAGGATTTCGGAGGCCTACACCCACCCTTTCCCGGCTGGGGCGATCTCCTGCACGACGTGCCGGGTTCACAAGCTATCACGAATTCTCCTCTGGTTCTCATTCAGGTAAGATCATAGATTATTGAGGATTTTTTTTGAGATATTCCTCTGCATGGTTTTGGCTGGTATTTCTTCGACTCGAAATTTTGTTTCCTGTACATCTTTTTATTATCTTTCAGGTAACGCGCCTGAGATGCGGAGGGTTCACATTCGCCATGAGGTGGAATCACGTCATGAGCGACGGCGTGAGCATCGTTCAGTTCATGAACGCTCTCGGCGAAATGGCGAGGGGGGCGACAAAGGCTTCGGTTATTCCGGTTTGGAAAAGAGAAATCATCCGACCCCGGACGAATCCTGCAGTTCAATTTCCCCACTACGAATACGATCAAATCGAAGACAAGGATGGCCAGACGGTGAACATGAATGACATAAACCGCAATTCATTACTTTTCCGGCCGAAGGAGATCGAATTGCTGAAGAGAAAAGCATTAGGGCTGGTCAAGTGCCCAACCTTTGAAGTCCTATCAGCGTGTTTGTGGCGGTCGAGAACACGGGCTCTCCAACTTCCCGCGAAGCAGGAAGTTCGGCTCTTATTTGGCATGGACGTCCGAAACATATTTGACCCACCGCTTCCCAAAGGCTTCTACGGCAATGCGATCTGCTGGGTGTGCGCGAAGACGACCGCAGGAGAGCTGGGAAACAAACCGCTGTCTTTCGCTGTGAAATTAATCCACCAAGCGAGAATGGCTGTCAACGACGAGTACATGCGATCGCTGATAGATTTCATGGAGTTAAAAGGGCACCAGGCTCGCCCTGACGTCACAGGGGTGGAAACCTTTGTGGTTTCGGACGTTACCAAAATCGGCTATGGAGGTGTGGACTTCGGGTGGGGAAGAGCTGCCTCCGGAGGGCCTGTAGCAGGTGGAGTGTTCGTCTCCTTCTTCAGTCCATATCGAGACACAAGTGGCGTGGAAGGAATAGTGATTCCCGTCTGCTTGCCGTCCGCCGCTATGCAAAGATTTGAAGTAGAAATTCGTGAAGCCATCGAGGATGCTCCTCCCTTTTCACCTTCCTCGTTGTAAAGCGATCGGGAATGCTCCTATCTAGACTCATATTTATTCAGGTAGTTGCTAATAAGTAATTTATTATCTGTTTGAATCGCTAATATGTAGGTTGTTAACTTTACCTCTACCATTCCTAGTATAAGTGAAGATCATCAGAGAAGCTAGTAATATCTAAATATGCTATGATTAAATTGTTAAGTTTGGAACTTTGTAATTAAAATATGTTTGTTTCTATTATTCGTTTGAAAAGTCTTTGTATCAATCCATTATCACCGATGTTTTGTATTCAGATAGTCACTAAACTCATTTGGCTTTCAACTTTTTTTAACATGTTACCTTGGAGTCAATGGTAAGTTGATGTTAGGTTGGACAATTTACTGTTCTAGCCATTCGCATTATTCCTCTAGGGTGGCCCATACTTAGGTATTACCCATCAAGGTAATGAGATCAAATTGCCTTTTTTTTCGGTTATGTTTAGAGGATTTTTTTTGAGTTTTTTTAGCCACCTAAGTGTTTCATAACATGTTGTTTATGGGTTATAATGAAATTACTAAGCTACTCATAAATATTTTACAAGTGTTTAAATATGGTGACAAGTAAATATATATTATTTTTTATTAAACATCTAACTAATTTAATTTAATAATTTAATAGTAGAAAATTACAATGATTGAAAAATGTATTCATAGCCTAATAACCTTACAATATCATATATCAATTATAATCAAGTTAATAAAAAAATATCATTTAACATATTTATAAATTTGTATTATATTGAAATCACTTTAGAAAATACTATCATATTCAACTAAATGATCGAAAAGAGCATTTTACCAGTTTGGGGTAAATTAACATCTTAATCAGCTTGAGTAGACCTAATGGTTAAGAACATGTGTTTCCTCTTAAGAGGTCATAGGTTCAAATCTAGAGGGGAGTAGGGTATGTATATCTACGTAGACTTTACTAGATTATTTAGTAATGTTAAATATTCTAAAACCTAGAAGTAATTGATAACATGTAGATTGTGGGATTTACTTGTCTCATATTGGATGCTTTACAAAATGCACACTTGCCATCATGGTTATGGTCCATCATAGGCATGAGAGATAAAAAATATTAGGGAAAATAATGGAACACACTAACTCTAGGTTATGTGGTCATTTGTAAGAGTAATGTAATTCACCAAGATAGGATTCCAACTACCATTCCACCATTGAAGTTCAACTCCCCTCAGCCACCATGCAAAACAAACCAAATAATTCTCCACCTTTTTCCAACATAATTAAAACTCAAGGTATATGAATCTAATCCTCTAGCATTGAATGAGTGTGGGAGCATACCATAGGAGCCATGGGAGTAACGGATAATATTTTCCAAATTAATTCTAATCTACACTTGGTGTTGTTTGGGGTTAATAAGATTAATCCTCCAGTTGACATATTCAATTAAATCGATATTGGTTTATATACTTAGAAAATTCAATGAACCAATACCCCAATTTTAAATTTCAATATTTCTTCTTTCAATCATGAAGCCTTATTGGTTAAATGGTCACCTATTGTTTCCTTCTTTCCCTTAGCACTTAGAATATCCAATAAAATTGACATTGGTTTATATAATTAGGGATTTAGATGAACCAATACCCCAATTTTTAATTATGCATTCTTTGAAGCATGAAGCCTCATTGGCTAAATGTTCACCTTTACTTTAGAATATGATATAACTTTATTGTTTTAAATATTTTATTTCTTAAGAAAATCTTAACATGATCCTTGCCAATTTACAATCCATGAAGGTCATACATTTTTGCATGTCTTATGATAAGAGAGGAATCCTACATAATGATCAATACCTTAACTCTATTGGTATCAAGGATATTCAGTCCTTGATAAAGAGCCCATGGATTAGCTTGGTTGTTTGCTGATTTTCCAAGTCCCAATAAATAGTTTATTTTTGTTTTTCCCTTGGATTCATAAATAATTCCTGACACCTTCCATCTTTACGTCACAAACTATATTAATTGTGAAAAAGAATTATATAAAGGAAGTATCTCATTCATAGAGCCATTTATTATATTATAATTCTTAAATTAACGCCACACTTATTTAGTGATACTCAATATTTACTAACAATTATGATATTTATTTAGATTAATTGTATGAGATATTTATATAGTTGTAAATTTTAAAAAATAATAAAACTATTTTTTTAAGTGAAAACCTTTTACATAAAGTAAAAAATTAAGGAAGTATTTACACAATAAATTTGAGGTTAAGATGAATAGATATTACTTTGATTATGTCATAGTCTAAACGTTTTATGTTTTAACACTTTTCCATGGATATTATCTATTTGATTTTCCTTAAATTCGACAATGTTGAATTTATAGATTTCAATGGTGTTATAAAAGCAGGCTTGTGGAGCAATAAAATAAAACAAATGTGGAAATAAAGCATATAAGATACACAATACAATAGAGACATAGATATACATGGTTCACCCAATGTGGGCTACATCCACCAAAGAAATTTCCAGGTCATTCCCTTTTATTATACACCAAAATGAAGGGATACAACCTACAACACACTTGTTGTAACTTCCTCTTCTCTCTCTCATGGTCTCCTCTCTCATAATACAATATGCACTCTACATTCCCAAAAAAAATACAATTCCCTCAAGAAAATAGGGTTTCCTTCTAGGTAAAAAAACCCTAACATAACTTCTACCATTAGATCTGTGACCTTATAATGAACGACAAAAATTGACTACAAAATTATGTATCCTACAGTAGCTTTGACCTGCATTTGAATTAGGAAGATAATCATGATCCACAACCAACAAATGATAATTCTATATAATCTGAGTGTCCCATGGGTTCTTTAGCTCGTTCAATCCATTTATACGTTCATAAATGCAATTTAAATAACAAAAATGTGATTTTGCTTAGATTTATATTGTTGGATTCAGACCAAAAATATAAAAACATAGAACATTTAGAAAACAACCTTTGATTACATGGTCAAGATTACTTTGATTACATGGTTGATAGTTTCGTTTTAGAAAAATGTAAATTTTATCATACCTAGATAAGCCACATGTATTTCACATGTTAGTATGAGGGATATGTGTAACATCTGTTCCTAAGAATAATGTGACAAGTGAAAAATTCGTTGAAAAAAATAACAACCTAATTTATATGCGTGAATACAAACTTATAGAAAAAAAAACCTTAATGTGAAAAAAGAAAATTTAAGAAATTACTATGCATTAATTAAGATATTTATAGACATTCCCTCTTAGACCCATATTATGTGGGGAAATCACATGCACTCAAAGATTATATCTAACATTTATCTTTTTTATGGTAATCCATGCTTAATGGATCTCAAATGAAAATGGATTTATGTAGGTTTAATAATGTAAAGTATCAAATTAAGTGGAAACACACACACAGAGTGTGAATACAAGATAATAATTTTATTTCATGTAGTGTTAGTGGAAACCAAAATATGGAAAAATAACAATTTGTCGACTTTGTTGGTGAATACTTATGTCCACATTCAATAAATTAATTTTGAAAAATAAATAATTGTGTAATTATGCATAACACATGAGTAATTAAGATGAATTTTAACTTCACTTATACATGCATGGATGGACCCCAAGCTTAAGTGAGATTATTCTCGAGAATTCCTCAGTTATGGCTTAGTGAACTACAAATAAATGAGAAGATTGGATGAAACAATCTACTCTATAAATAAAGTACCTACATCATTGTACAATAAGAGAGTCGATAGAGAAATAAGTGATTTGTACCCATTTTCTCTATAGATATTGTACATTCAAGGGATTTACCAGATATATCTCATTTCATTTGTGACTTTGTTGCCGTCTTATCATCTTGTCGACATGTGAAATTTTGAACATCATATATGATCAAATTAGGGTAATATTTGATTATTGAATGGGATAGACCACAACTTTATTCAATTTGATCAGATGTGCAATTATCATATGTCCATGGTTTTGGAAATGTTTGGAGTAATTTGAATACATAGTTGAGTTCAGAGTGGCCAAAATAAGCTAAGAAATCTTTTGATTTCATGGAAATTGGCATTTGGATCCTCCACATATAATTATTTTCTCATATACATTTGGTGTAGTGTACTTAATGAAAAACTCTAGAGAAATGACATGATATGTAGTGCAAAACTTGAGAAGAGAAGTAGTGTAAAACACCAAAAAACAAGAGAAAAGAGAGAAGAATAGAGAACTATGTTCACTTTCCGCTTCAATGAAGCAAAATCCAAGATAAATGCTCCAAATTCAATAACAATGCTTTACAAAACAAAATCAAAATGTGACTTATAAAATCCTCATACATGAAAAAAATATTCAAATTTGGAGCATATTTAGTATGATTTTAGCAAAAGGAAGAGTGTTTTTGTCTAATTCTGATTCTTTAGACTCAACCAAATAGTTAATTTGCTAAAAACGAACACCATAATATATTGATTTAAAATTGATCAAGTAGTCAGTTTGTAACCCAACTATTAGGGTCCTACCATAACTCTCTTACTTAAATACTTTATTAATGTATGATGTAAACTTCCATGAGTAAACCTCACTAAATAGTTATTTAATAGTCACTCATCATAACAAAACATCTTTTTGAGTAATAGTACCAAAAATTAGTTGGTCGACCCTCATTATAAGGGGCCCATAGGCAGTTAGCATTATCTATGTATAGATATGTATTGAGTAGATGGTTATGTATTGTTTTTTCAAAAAATGTTATTGTATTTGGCGCATTTCTCTTGGAGGTTTCCCCTTTGAAGGGGCAAGTGAACATAACTCTCTATTCTTATCTCTTTTTTTTCTTATGTTCTTAGGTTTTGCACTACATCTCATGTGATTTATCTAAAGTTTTGGATTAAGTACACTACAAGTGGTATCCGATCTCTTTATTGAGCATGAAGTGGGATAATTTTTATGCACAAAGTGGGAGATTTTTTTTTTCTTTTTGTAAATTTTTGATGAAAAAAAGAGGATGACAGTAGTCAACTCAATTTATAAAACTTTATGTGTAGAATTTGAATAAACTATCAAAATATATGAGTTCCTCTTCAAAAAATACCCAATTAAAAAAAAATCATCCAAAACAAAGTCAAGATAGTGGATGTGAATTCAAAATATGAAATTTGTAGGGTTTCTTCCAATGGTGGCCACGAATTTCCCAGATTGGATATATTTTGAAGGAGTGCATAGATTTATTTCAAACAATTTCCATTCAATCCAAAAAATCTATGGTATTTCATAATTGTTGTGATAATAGCCAATCAAATAAGTATAAATGAAGATGTGATCATTTCACATTTTTGGCCTCAAGCCCTACCCTGAACAAGTTGTTTTTTGGTGACTCGAAGAGATTTCTCGTGTTAACAAGCTCATAATTTTTAATTATTTTTATAGACATGTTTTTCCATATTTTCATAAAAAAGTGAACTTCCACTCATTGGGTAAAACTATGGTAGAGGAATAATACACATACAAAATACAGGTGGAATTACATTGTTGGAAACCCTTGTAACACGTATTAGTACCCCTTCTAGTAGTACCACAACAAACAATACATGTATATGGAATCTCACTTCCACATACTCTCAAGTATATAGGAAGTCCCCTAGGTACACTTGAAACTAACCAGAGATAAACCAATCGACCATCTTGTTTATATATTACACTGAGAACAACACTCAAGGAGATCACTCTTTAGTTCTTGGGTAGTTGAGTAGTATGGATAAGGACTCAGTTGGTCCTCCTTAGTTATTTCTATGATATATTGGGTTGAGTGATATTGTTGGACCCCACATGTATATCAATGAGCTATATCACCTTAAAATCCCTTGTCCCTAGGTCCTTATAACATGTCTAAGTAAGCTCACATATAAAATATACCTATAAACACCCTCATACTTCTATGGAAAACATGAACACCTACTCTAGTACAAGAATATTGGATGGCATGGATGAGCGACTTAAGAATATCCAGGATGAAATAAGTCGGTTCAATGCAAAGGTCAACAACTTCCAACATATGTTTCGTGAGAATTTGACATGTATGAAAACTTGGGGCATACTAGATGAAAATTGTAGGAATCCTCAACACATTAAGCCACACCAAGAAGAAACCTGTCACTTAGGATTTTTTAACCACCCACAACCCTCTTTAGGTCCACACAATAATATACCAATGGATAATAACATATGGCATTGTTATACTAAGGTGTACCTGAACATGTTTGATGGTTCTGACCTTTATGGATGGGTCACCCAAATGGAACATTACTTCTCCCTCTAGGGAATTACTGACGACGTGATGAAAATCAAGGTGGGGTTTTTTTAATCTAAATTTGAAATGTTGGAAATGGTGGGAATGGCATAAAAAAAATATGTAGGATATATCACTTGGAGTTATTTTGTTAAAGTTGTGTATGAATTTTTTGAGAACAGGGATGATTTTAAGGATGGAAATTTGTTTTAAAATGTAGAAACCTTGGCGAATATTACTAATCCTTTATATGCCAACTATAAAATGTTTGGCGATATTTTTGTAAAAATATTCAAATTTGTAATAATTTTATATAGTTTGTATAAAATTTTGGTGATTTTTAAGGTAAAATAATTTTAGCCTTTCAAATTTGGGTGAATCATTTTTAGAATAGCGAATCGTTTTTTGGGAAAAACCATGGAAAATTAGCCCATGAGCGAAATTTAGCCCCTAAAATCATCCCTGTTTGAGAAAGGCACTCATTATTTGGGGTGCCTTACCAAGTTATACCAAACATGTTTGGTCATTGATTTTATGGAATCATTTGAGAAGTTAGATATCCATACAAAGAACTTAATAAATTCTTTCTATAAAGAGTGTTCCATTAGTGGCATCAACGAAGATATTCAAGAACAGGTTAGAATGAAACATCTCGCTATGTGGTTGGAAGTGACACAAAGGTCCTTACAGAGAGAGACAATAATCATTTCACAAAAAAACAAAACTCCATTCCTCACACTCGTCCTCCCTAGGGTACTTCCCCAAGCATAACTCCTACTCATCCCTTGAATGTAAAAATTACATCTCCAACAAAAATGGAAGATTTCCAGAGATGACGACCCTACTATAATTATGATTAAAAATATGCTCCAGGTCATTGATGTAAAGAATATAAATTGTTCCAAATTGATATGACCACTCACACCCTAGCCAAAGACATAAATATCAATGAGACACTAGGGATACAAATTGAAGACACCAAAACTAAAAAAAAAGTGGATATAGAACCTCTATTCTCTCATGAAGAACCACTTATCTCCCTACATGCATTATTAGGCTTTTTAACTCTGCAAACCTAGAAACCCATGGGTTACATCATGCACTGGGAAGTCATATTCCAAGTTGACAATGTAATTACTTACAATTTCATTCCCAAAAGGATGTTTGAAGAAAACCATTGTTATTTACACCTCATGTACAAATTTTAAATCTTGATCCCAATGGAGGTATGAAGAAATGTGAGGGAAGATGTGAAAAAGTTAGACTCCAAATGGGAAACTATCAGCACAAAAACCATATATTTTCCATCAATATGGGTGGGTCTGATATGGTATTGGGGGAAGAATGGCTACATAGGTTTGGACTAGTCAGCATGGATTTCAAATAAATATATATGAGTTTCACTAAACAGGGTCTTCTATACACACTTCAATAGGTTCAAGAAGGATATCCTAAAATAGTCATCTCTCATTATATGGGGAAGTTATTAAATAAGAACCACTCTGGCATTATTTCCCAATACGATTCCATACAGGTTATGGATAACCTAGCACAAGAAATCCACCCAAACTTGCATCTAGTCCTTGAAAAACATCATCGAATATTCGAGACACCAAAGGGTTTACCCTCTTCTTGAGGAAACCATGACCATGGAATTCCACCAATTCCAAGAATTAAACCACCAATTTTATTTCCTTATCAACACCATTTTACACAAAAGAATGAAATATAAATATCATTCAGTAGATATTGGGGGTGGGGGTCATTCATCCTTGTATAAGACCTTACTCATCACCAGTAGCCATTGTATTAAAAAAGGAAGGAACCTGTCACATGTGTCCTGTTTTTTGCGATCACAATAATTCTACAATCAATGAATTATTTTCCATCCCCATCATTGATAATATCCTTAATAAACTTTATAGAGAAAATCTTTTCACTAAGATTGAATTATGTACAAGACACCACCAAATCAATATGAAAGACAAAGGAATCCAAAATATGTCCCTCAAAACACATGAAGGTCATTATGAGTTTCTATTATTGATTCCTTTGATCCTTTTTAATGGTCCATCCACATTCCAAAGTCTCATGAACAATATTTGTAAACCCTTCATATCAATTGTGTGCTAGTATTTTCCGATGATATCTTGATCTATAGTAAAACATGGGAATCACCATCATGTTGATAAGTCCTTGAAACTATTTGTAGATATTCAATCATTTGTGAAGCGCTACAAATATTATTTTGGGGTTCATGAGGTCGAATATTTGGGTCACATTGTAAGTCACAAGGGTGTACAAGTTGATCCCAGGAAACTGGCATATATGCAAGATTGTCCCTATCCAAAAACACTAAAGAACTTGAGGGGATTCTTATAAATTATAGGCTACTATGGGAAATTTGTGAAACATTATGGAAAATTTGTAGCTCCCCTAACTTCACTACATAAAAATAATTCTTTTGTTTAGAATGAGTTAGCAGCACAAGCCCTCATTGCTTTAAATAATTCCATGTGTACTAGTCCAACATTAGAAATACCTAACTTTGATAAGAATCTTATATTGGAATGTGATACTTCATGAAGAGGCATTTGAATAGTATTAATGAAATAAGTACTCCCCTTGGCATTCAACAGTAAACAATTGTGTGACCACATTTGGGGAAAACCCACATATGAGAAGGAAATGATGGATTTCCTTCATGCAGTAGATACACGGTTCCCATACCTCATAGGGAGACATTTTTATATAAAGAATGACCATCATATTCTGATTACTTGCTTGAGAAATTATTGTGTTCATCATAAAAGCATAAATGGCACACAAATATGTTGGGGTATGAGTATGATATCATATATAAGAAAGGTAAAGAGAATGTTGTGGTGAAAAAGTAAATGAAACAAAAAGCTCATCAACATAGACTTGAATGTTATTTTAGTGGAGGGGATCAAGTGTTTCTTTACCTGCAACTTTAAAAATAGACATCACTCAAAGATAAATCTCCCCATAATATAGCTTCAAAGTTTTATGGTCCCTATCATGTCATGGAATGCATTGGTGTGGTCGCTTATAATATGGATCTCCCAACCCAATATAGGATTAATCTAGTCTTTCATGTGTCATGTATGCATAACGTTGTGAGATAAAATTGTAAATTGCAAACCAAACTACTAGAACTGGATGAAGAAGGTTCCATTTCACTCCAACCAGAATTAGTATTGGACACCAGAGAGTGACAATTTCCCTAAGGAATGATCAAGGAAGTATCTATCCAGTGGAATGATATGTACCCAGAATATGTAACATGGGAACGAGTAGTAATTCTACAACAATTTCCTCTAATTCATCCTTTAGTACAATGTTTATTTCCGCAGTGGGGGGGAATGTTAGGGTCCTACCTTAAGTCTCTGACTTAGAAAATTTATTAATGTATGATACCACCTTCATTGAATAAGGCCCATGAAGTATTTAGTTAATATTCACACATTCTAATAAAGGTTCATTTTTAATAATAAGACCCAAATTAGTTTGTCATACCCCATTATAAGGGGCCCAAAGGTAGCTAATGTTATATATGGACAAATATATATTAAGTAGAAGGTTTTTTATTTTTTTGTCAATAATTGTTATTGTATCTAGAGAATTTCTCTTGAAGGCTTCCCCCTTTAAAGAGAAAGTGAACATAGCTCTCTATTCTTATCTCTCTTTTCTCTTGTTTTCTAAGGTTTTTCACTACATATATTCTCAGTTTTTGCAGTACAACTCATGTGATTTATCTAAAGTTTTTCATTAAGTAAAATACAATAAGTGTAGATGAGAAAATAAGTAGATTTGGATGATCCAAAGGCCAATTTCCATGAAATCAAAAGAGTTATTATCTTATTTGGCCACTCCAAATTCAACCATGCAGTCAAAATACTCCAAACATACCCAAAAACATACAGATATGAGAATTGCAAATCCGATCAAATTAAATAAACTTGTGATCTATACCATTCAATAATCAAATATTACCATAATATGATCTTATACCATGTTCAAAATTTCACATGGCCACAAGATGATAAGATAACTACAGACTCACAAACTACATAAGGTATATATCGTAAAACCATTGAATGTAGAATATATACAAAGTAAATAGGTAAAACTAACTTATTTTTCTATCAACTCTCTTGGTGTACAATGAGGACCTAGGTACTTTATTTATAGAGTAGATTGTTTCATCCAATATTCTTATGTATTTGTAGTTCAATAAGCCATAACTAAGGAATTCTATAGATTAATCTCAATTAAACTTGGGATCCATCCATTCATGTATAAAATCCATTGATATGGATAATTACAAAGTTATTTACATTGCGTAATTAGTTTATTTAATGTGCACATAACTATTCACCAACAAAGTCGACCGATTGTTGTTTTTCCATATTTTGATTGTCGCTAACACTACATGAAATAACATTATGATCTCTCTCTCTCTCTCTCTTGATATATATGTATATGTATATGTATTTTTCCATATTTAGATTGGTGCTAACACTACATGAAATGACATTATGATCTTTCTCTCTCTCTCTCTCTCTCTCTCTCTCTCTCTTGATATAAATGTATATGTATATGTATATGCATATTTATGTATGTATGTAGCTATGTATGTATCTATGATTTTTTCCACTTAATTTGGCACTTTACGTAATTAAACCATGATAAATCCATCTTCACTCGAGATCCATTAAACATGGATTATGATAAAAAAGAAGATAAACTTTAGATATAGTCTTTGAGTGCATGCAATATCCCCACATAATATGGATGTAAGAGGGTGTGTCTATTAATATATTAATTAATGCAAAGTAGATTCTTAAATTTTCTTTTTCACCTTAAGTAATTTTTTTTCTATAAGTTTGTATGAACAAACATATTATTTATGTTCTAATTTTTTTTTAAGAATTTTCCACTTGTCACATTATCATTATAAAAAAATGTTACAGATATCCATCATACTAACATGTGAAATGTTTGTGGCTTATCTAGGCATGATAAAATTTACAATTGTCTAAAATGAAACTATCGACCATGTAATCAAAGTAGTTTGTATTCATCTTCACCTCCAATTTATTATGTAAATACTTCCTTAATTTTTTACTTTATGTAAAAGGTTTTCACATTTATAAATTTGAAATCTAGAAACTATTTTTATCAAGTTTTTTAAATCTACAACTATTATATTATAGACATCTAATATTATTAATATAAGCAAATATGATAATTGTCATTAAATACCAAGGATCACAAAATAAGTTTGTTGTTCATTTAAGAATTATAGTATAATAAATGTTCTTTGAGCTAGATAGTTCCTTTATATAATTTTTTTCATGATTAATATAGTTTTTTACATTGATCCAGGTTGATATCGATGGCCACCCACCTATTCCAACTAGATCATCTTGGCAGTTTTTCAGTTTGGTAGTTGCTTCCTAGTTTTTGTGTCCTGGATTTCCTGGGCCATTTTGAGGCCCTAGTGAACGTTTTTAGGGATCACCACAATCAAATTGTAGATGGAGTCAGATTTTGATGGCATAATGTGTATTCCTCGTATAGAACTTTCCAAGGGGCTATCATATGCCTAAATTAGAGATTGTATGCAAACGTTATGACCCCAGAAAGTTGATGTACCAAATTACCCCAATGGGGCTCACATGACTCTTGGCGCTTCATCTCCTAGGGTTATGTTTTTGGATGTCTAGGTTCTTGTAATTTATGTTTATTGTAAAAAGGATTTCATAGCCTCATTGTACTCATATTCTTACGAATGAGTGCATCCATGACATATCTTCTCAGAGATAAGCTACCACCATTCTAGTAAGCTTATTTCAGTATGCATTTTACAGTTTCAACATATTTACTTATTAATAGAAGACACATTTTACTCTATCCTTGTTATTGTTCATTGAATATATGTGTTAATAATATAGATTTGTATTTGTTTCATTCAACTCATAAAATATGGATAAGACATAGACATGTAAGGTGTGGGGGAATCATTTATGAAGCCAAGGGACAAACAAAAATAAGCTATGAATGGGAACTTGGGAAATAAAAACAAAAACAAAAGAAGACATGGGCTCGTTATCAAGGATGAGATATCCTTGTGTTATAACCCTAAATTGCACCAAACATGCATACCTGGAATCAGGCCATCTTACTTGCTATCTTTTCCAATCCATCACAGAACAAATCTTATAAAAACCATTGTTTTGAAGGTGTGCACTCCCTACACCACTACTGCCCGCATACACACGCTTGTTGCACCACTACAACTCGTGTACACTCACAAACAATCGCAAAAAATGAAAATTGAAAAGGGATATGGGTTTCCGAGGCATTACTTAATCAGTTGACCACCCATAGCTAGTCACCCCAACCGTCAATATCTCTTTTGGCATATAAAATAATGTGTTGGGGTCCCATTCCAAAAATAAGCACGCGAGCATAGAAACTCTACCCATTTCAATATTCCCCCTTTTCCCCAATATTTCGCAACCACATTGTGAGTTTGAGCCAGAATTCCTTCTTCCTCTTTTGCAAATCCTTGCCATTTCCCTAGAGAGAACTGAAGAGGAGAAGAATACGTGGAAGAAGTTGGTGCATGGTGAAGAGGATCCCAGGAATGATTTCTAGGAGCAGTGTCAGTCTCATGTTGTAAACGATATTTGTGAGATTATTTTAAAGAAGTACTTTTTTTCGTCCTCCCAAATGACGTCTTAAATATTTCTGATTTGTTTACATTTCTTTATTATGATGTATAACCCAGTAATCTATATGTAGAATGCATGCTTGTAGTTTATTATTTGTCTTTTTGTGAATGCAGGTCATCCTTGGGAGGAGACTTGTAGTCGAGAAACAACCGAGCACAAAGGGATCGAAACCGGATGCGGAGTTCAAGGTATGCCTATCAGATCCCTATACTTTGAATTTTATGTATGATTGTGGGGTAATGACGAGATAGTTGATAAAAAGTAGGAGACTTTAGACAATTATCTCTTCCTTCAGTTTAGAACCCTAGTGTAGTTTGTAGAGGGGTTTTCTCGCTATAGCAGAATTGGTGGCTATACTAGGGAAGCCTATAGGGTCTTTGGGGACATTCTTTTGGGTGGTTTGAATCAATTTATTCACTATTTTTTAGTTTCTGTAAGCTTTTGTGTCTTTAATGGATGTTGGTCTTCCATACCAGTACTCCCTGCCTTTGCTTGACTGTTGGTTTTCAGCTTTTTTGAGAAGTTACAGAGGTGTACATGGCCTGTAGTGGGCTTGCAGGCATGCATACGTGCCCTGCCTTTGGACAACCCGCGTACATACGCTGGTTGTTGAAGTGCCAGTAGCGTGCATGTCTTGAGAAAATTTTTCTTAGAAGAGGCAGTGATATTCTTCCCTATCAAAGGTCACACTTCTCAAGGGTTTTCTTGATCTAGACTTAGTCTCTATTATAGCAATTTGTAGCCTAGGTATGACCTCGGCATAGCTTTCTTTTCATCGTAAGATTTCTTGTGTTTTCTTTAATAGGGTTTTTAGACAAGTTTGTGATTCTGCTTTGATCTGCCTGTTTGGTATTGTCAGTGACTCCCTACAATCTATGATTGGGCCCAAATTAATTTCTTGGTCTTGACTTGTCATTATTTTTCCCTTTTTTGCTTTAGAAGAAAAGAAAAGAATTCATTTTCAAATTTCTTGTTTTAAAGCATAAAACAATAAAAAAAATTATTTCATTTGTTTGTTTGGTAAAGTAGTTTAGGTTAGATTGCTTCATTTACCAAGGAAAAACAATTTTTTCTTAAGTTCTTTACTTGAATGCTTAGGACATTAAGTAGCTCATAGTTGAGCGAAATCTTGTTTTAATTTTTTCTTTTCAAAGATCTGAGAAAAGTGGTTATGAAAATTTTGGTGAAAGAGTTTTAATTTGGCAAATCTTTATTTGTGAAGGAGTAGTTTGTTTCCAGTATCATCTTATGCTCTTATCTTTCGTCTCTTAAAGAAAATCACTGGTTTCATTTCCGTTCCTTTTGACTTAAAACAACCATTAAAATTAACGCTTAATTAAAAGTTATTAGACTTTGTGTTTGTAGGGTCCATCAATGCAGTCTAGGCTAGAGCCTTGATTTAGGATTGGAGAGGAAACTCTTTAAGGCTACAAAAACAAACATAATAGTCTATGTTAGGGAGTGCTTGAAAGTCCAGTAATCGTGAAAGTTATCTGGGACCCCCCTCTAACACAGTGGCTAAACACGAGCTCACGCGTGGAAAGGTAGCGGAGATAACCCCTCCAAAGTCGGACCAAGAGTAGTGGGGAACGCATATAGAGGGATTATCTTGGGATTTTGTTGATCGCATTTTCCACGGAGCTTCGTGGGTCTCAAATCCATTTTAGGTCCTCAGTCGTCTTCCAAAAAACTTTCTTTTGATACACTTGATAGGTTTCGGGCTTGATACCCTGATCATTGTGGTCCACCTGACTGTCGATTTTACCTGCCTGGTAACTATTCGCGCACTGGAAACCTAGTTGCCTTTATCTTAGTGACTTACACAAGTGACTGTGGGGGTATACCATGGTACCTAGGGCAGACATCAGTCCACACTTTTCAGAGTATACATGGAGGATTCTTTCGTATTCGAGTTTCACTTGCATCGTTAAGTTTCTCTAGTGTTGGCTGGTGTAAGTGTTCTTCCAAATAACTAGTGATCTTCTTGTCTTATCTCATAGGAGATTTTTCTAGTGTGTGTTGGTTTTGAACATTAATAGAAAGACCTAGTGTGTCTTTGATCTTCTCACACCGTGGAGGATCAAGAGATCTGTCGGTCGCAAAGGCTTCTTTTCCTTCCATCGATTGATCTGGAGCCACCCCCGCCACCACTAAGGCAAATACTAGACTAGCAAAGGTATTTTGAGGCGATCGGGCCATAGAAAACTGTGCCTGACCCATCTTCGAGAGGAGAACATTTGATTATGGAGGAACCAACCATTTTTGACCTCGAAGTAGAAGCTCTTGGTCCTTATAACCCTTCGATCACCGATCTATCAATGCCCATCGTCATACAGGTTGATCCTTATCAGCGTCAGGTAGTGTCACAAGCAGCGATGGAGACAAATGTTGCTGCTTCTTCAGGGAATTCTCATATTCCCTCTACGACTGTCACTACAGAGGGTGTTCTGCCTCCCAACCAACCTTTGTTGGTCCGGACCACTATGATCTTGACCGCCTCTACCTTGGGAAATAGTCCAATTCCGTCTATGGGGGGGATCAATAGTCCTTTCACCTAGAGTGCAATAGGCCCTCCGTTCTCATACAAGATGCCTAGATTTAATACGAACTCTATCCTTTCCTACTCCACTTTACAGAATTTAGGTCTAGGGGCAGGGAGCTCTAACATTCCTATGAAAGGATCCATGGGGGGCACTTCCTCTCCCTATAACGCTTTTCCTTATGGAGGGGATCATATACCTCCTTCGTACCCTTCGCTCAGTGGTGCTCGCCAGCACTCCGTAGGGACGAACGCAAACTACATTTCGTTTGGAGCAGGTAGTCAAGGACTTCCTTCTTATAACATGTTAGTAGGTTCGAAACTATTCTCTTTGTTCGACACATTTGGTAACAATGAATTCTCGTCAGTTGCCTTCTCGACTAGGGCCAACCCCAGTTATGGACAACAAAATCCTATGCATTGTAGTATTCCTGGACAAGGGGAAAACTTAGGAATTCCTTCCTCACAAGGACTTTGAAATCCGTGGCATGGATCATTTCCCTTGTCAGGGATGCCAATCAAGAGCAATCCCTTCCATAACCAATGGAACCCTGGGAAAGGCTCAACACCTATGCCCATTGGATCGGCAGGGGGCAACCCTTCCCAAAATCCTTGGAATGCGACGCAAGCCCAACCCTTTACCTCTTATTATGGGAGTCATCTGATGACATCTCAACAAGCGTAGAATCCGTATGCTGGTCATGTCCATGGTTATTACCAGAACCTTGGCCAGCAACCTAACCTTTCCTAGTAACCTGGTGCAAGCCAAACTCCAGGCTCCTTTTTCCTTGGTTATGATCAACATCCCAAATTATCATTTCTGGCAACTCTTCACTTGCCAGACTTGACAAGGTTATTAAACGACCCCATATATCACAATCTGCATTGGCCTCCTGATCCAGGTGGATATTGGTGGCCACCCACCTTTTCCAGCTGGCTCAAAACAACTTTCTAGCAATTTTGATAATTTTACTATTTTTAGCAGTTTTTCGGGTCTTGAACTTTCGGAGCCGTTTTAAGGCCCTAAACGATGTTTTTTGGGGTATGTTGCAGTTCCAAATTTCATCATGAAATTTTGTGCAACTGTTGTAGTCCTCGATTAGATATTTCCAATGGGATGTCATACACCTAAAACGAAGATCATATGCAAAAGTTATGACCCCGAGAAGTTGATGTACCGACTTACCCAAACGGGGCCCACATGACTTTTGGCGCTTCATCTCCTAGGGTTAGGTTTTTGGATGTTTAGGGTTTTTGAAACTCCTGTTTATTGTAAAAATGCCTTGAGAGCCTCACTGTAATCATCTTCTTGCGAATGAGTGCATTCGTCACATCTCTTCTCAGAGATAAGCCGCCACCATTCCAGCAAGCTTGTTTTCTGCTACATTTTACAGTTTCATCTTATTTCCTTATTGAATAGAAAACTAGTTTTACTCTATCTTTGTTATTCTATGTTAAACATATGGTAATAATATGTAGTCATTTCGTTCTACTCACAAAATCTGGATCAGTGGTATCAGAGGGTCTTCTCCTTGTCGTCTTAATGCATGTCCCCGACGAGGTCAGAGTACAAAGATTTGGGTCTCGAGCTTGTTTCTCTTGAGGACAAAAGCTCTCGCACACCCAAGCGACCTCTCATGGAAGGAGAAAATAAAGATGATGGGACAGGAGATCTTTTCAAACTGTTGATTGAGGACTCCCTCACACAACAGAGGAACGCGATGATGGATAATTTCGTGCAAATCCTTCGGCGACGACCATAAGACGACGCATCTTCTTCGAGCAAAGGCCCCACCCCCTTCAAGGTACAAATAAAATTTGATATTCCTATATTTGAAGGTCAAATAAATGCAGATGCTATAGACAAGTGGTTGAATCTACTAGAAGGGTATTTCTCTATCCATAACTTTTCGAATAGAGAAAAGATTACTTTTGTGCTCCTCAAAGTCGTTCCCCATGTCAAATATTGGTGGGAAACTTTCTGTGAGAAAAAGGAAACAGAGGAACCCTCATTATTTACATTCATGGCCACCTGGGAATCCTTCAAGGATTCTATTAAGGAACAATACTACCCTGTCAGAAGTTATGACGACTTGTATACCAAATGGACCACATTGCGGCAAGAAAGAGACCAAGTAGTGCCAGTTTTCACAAATATCTTCCATACCTTGTGCACCAAGTTGGGTATCAAATATTCGGAGAGACATCTGATGCTCAAGTATCATGGTGCTCTGCATAGATACATCCAAACCAAAATGGAATTTCTGGACATCTCATCCTCGGGCGCGGCATACCGATATGTCATCAAAATCGAGCAGAAGGTCAAACAAAAGACGTGACAATTTGGGTCGGGGAACCCCACACAACTAAAGCGAGGAAAGGGCGGCCCCAACCCATAGAACAAAGGATAGAGAAAATATGGATAGTCTCAGGACAACCAGTCGAAGCCAGAAGCAAAGAAGGACACCGAAAAGACAAAGAAAGATATCGGGAAGTGGTGCTACTTCCACAAGAGCCCTTGACATAACACTGCTGACTGTGACTCAAAGTAGATGCTAGTGGCCGATGTGAAAGCCTCTGAATCAGATGTGGGTTCTGACTCTGAGTCAGAACCAGAAAGGGGAAGACAAATCCTTGACGCGGAACCCAGTGCCACTGTTGCTACCACCAAGCTCCAACATGGTGAACCAGACGAGCTAGAAGAAGGAGAGTGCCTCTTCCATTGACAGATGTGGGTAAAAGGCACCCCACTGCACTTCATCGTTGATAGTGGTAGCCAGAAGAACCTCATCTCAGTAGAGGTCGTCAAGTGGCTAGCCCTGCCGACAACGCTGTACCCACAAACCTACACTATTGGATGGCTCCGCCAAGGAAACGATCTCTGCGTCAGCCAACAGTGTTGATTTTCATATGGCATCAAGCCCTTCAAAGACGAGGTATTGTGTGATGTTGCTCCTATCTAAGTTTGTGATGTTCTTTTGGGCCAACCTTATTTATGGAAACATCATGTTGTATATGAGTCTAGGCCTCGTAGTGTTATTATTATTTTGAACAGGAAATTGTACAGGATAGTCGAGGTTGTCCCACCTAGTGCTATTTCCTTGATCTATGCTAAGCAATGCAGGAAGGTCATCTCTTAGATAGGGAAGTTTGTCTTCTTCATGATTCGCTCTCAGAATGAGAGAAAAATCACAGCCACATCCATGGTCTCTGCCACCGACCTCTCCACACAGTAGAAGTAGGTAGATAAGGTCGTGGAAGAATACTCAAATATATTCTCCTCACCTACCGGGGTACCTTTGCACTACCAGGTCAAGCACCCCATCGATCTAACCCCCGACGCACTGCTACCCAATGGGCCAGTCTATCGCCACTCTCTGCTAGAGAATGAGGATATCAAGCGATAGATACAATAATTTCTCCACAAGGGGCACATCCGTCCTAGCTCATCACCTTGTGGGAGCCCAATCATGCTGGTACAGAAGAAAGATGGAACATGGTGACTTTGCATTGATTATTGAGCTCTGAATAAAATCACAGTCAGAAATTGATACCCGATTCCCTGAATCGACGACCTCCTTGATCAACTCATGGGGGGCGAATCCTTCAGTAAGATTGATCTAAAGTCTAGCTACCACTAGGTCCCGATAGAACATACAGATGTAAGGAAGACCGCCTTCAAGTCAAAGGAAGGCCTTTTTGAATGGTTGGTCATGCCCTTTGGTCTAACAAACGCTCCAGCCACTTTCATGAGGATGATGCACGATATAATACGACCATTCACCAATACTTTTGTAGTGGTGTATCTTGATGACATTCTCATTTACAGCAAGACTTGGGCCGAACACTTGCAGCATATTCAACAAGTTCTGCACACCCTGCGGCAACACAAGCTATACGCCAACTTGGAAAAATGCTCCTTCGGCGTGGACATGGTCCATTACCTAGGCTATATCATTGATCAACATGGCGTACATGTGGATCCAGCCAAGATCCAAGTCATCTGTGACTGGCTAGTCCCAACCACACTCACTAATCTTCGAAGATTCTTGGGCCTCGTTGATTTCTATTGCAGGTTTGTGTTGGGATTCTCCCATATTGCATGGGCCCTCAACCAAATAACCAGGGGTGGTGGTGAGGTGAAATTTGTGTGGGGTCAACCCCAAAAACAAGAATTCAATGATTTGAAGTAGCGCTTGTACTCAGCCACAATACTTTCACTACCAGACTTGCAACAACACTTTGAGATTGAGACTGATGCTTCAGACTATGTTGTGGGTGTCATTCTCATGCAGAACGACCACCCCGTTTCCTATCATAGTGTGACACTATCAGATGATGTCCATAAGTACCCTACTTATGACAAATAAATGTACTCCATTGTGCAAGCATGTCTCCAGTGGAGACATTACATTCTTGGGAGGGAGACAGTCATCCACACTGATCATAAGCCACTGTAGTTCATGTAGACAAAAGGAAAATTGTAGAATGGTTGCCATCAAAAGTGGTCCACATACTTGCAACAATTCCACCTCAACATCAAGTATAAAACAGGAAGCACCAACCATGTCACTGATTTCCTCAGTAGACCACCAGTCATGGCACTCACCACAGTGCTAGACTCCTGCGGCCATGAGACCTCTAGATGGCCCCAACTCTATGAGACAGACCTGGACTTCGCCACCTCCTACCAAATGTTGGGTGCAAAGGCAGTTGTCGATAATTTCCATCTTCAGGATGGCTTGTTGTGTCAGTTGTGCCATATATGTGTTCCCTCAAGTGAGTGAGCAAAGCTGATCTGGGAAGCCCACTATAGCCGGGTGACAGGACACTTCGGCGTCGAAAAGATAGTGGTGATGCTACAAAAACATTTCTACTGGCTGAAACTTCAACAGGAAGTCAACAAGTATATCAGATCTTGCACTGTATGCGCTATTGCCAAACCAACCACTAAGAAACAGGGCCTGTACACCCCTCTTCCTACTCCTGACAGACCATGGGAATCCATCTCAATGGACTACATGTCGGGCCTCCCTTCCACCAAGTGGGAAAATGAATATGTTTTTTTGGTTGTCGATCACTTTTCTAAGATGATGATTTTGGTTGCTTGCAAGAAGAGCATCATAGTAGAAGCCATTGCCAAGCTCTTCTTTGAACGAGTCTGGGTACATTTTGGAATCCCAGAAACCATTGTCTCAGATTAGGACAGTCGATTTCTCAGCACATTCTAATCGAGCCTTTGGTCATTGCTGGACACCAAGCTCACCAAATCCACAGCCTTCCACCCCCAGAAAGATGGCCAAACCAAGGTCGTAAATCGAATGATCGTGCATATCCTGCGCATGTATAATTCCAAGAACCCTCGCACATGGGATGAGATTCTTCCCTATGTCCAGCATAGATATAGTCAAGCCCTGCATAGCTCAACCAACCATAGACCCTTTCAGGTGGGGTGGGGATTCCAACCATTGGGTCCCATAGATGTTGCACTTCCCCTTGCGGTCACCTCGATCGAATCCTCTCCTACTCCAACTGAGACTAAAAAAGCCACCCAGTTCATTGAGAGGATCCAACACTTCCACCAATAGGTTCAGGATATCCTAAAGAAGTCCAATGACAAGTACAAGAAATGCCATGATCAACATCGGATTCCACATAAGTTCCAGGTGGGCGACAAAGTTTGGTTTCCCTTGTAGAAAGAACGCCTTACAGGACCCCATCAGAAGCTTTTCCCACTCCGTTATGGGTCGTACACCATCACCAAGGCTGTGGGGGATAATTATTTTGTGCTCAACATTCCTCCTTTCCTTGGCCTACTCCCAGTGTTCAACGTGGACCTCCTTCAGCCTTATTTCCCACCATTATTGGACACCTAAGACGTAGCAGAATAACTGACACCAACATAGCTCAACCGCGATTACATACAATAGGCATCCAGTGATTAGATTGTGGACACAAAGATCAAGGGCACTCGACAATGAAGGATCCATCTTTATCAAGTCATCAAAGCAGGGCAGCTCCTACACCAAGGCAAGTGGCTCACCCGGGGCCAAATTTAGCAGAAATTTCCTCATCTGATGGGGGAACTCAACGCAATGGAGACCATTTCTTCCTAAGTATGGAGGATTTATCTAGGTGGATATCAGTGGCCACCCACCTTTTCCAGCTGGCTCAAAACAACTTTCTAGCAATCTTGATAATTTACTATTTTTAGCATTTTTTCGGGTCCTGAACTTCTGGAGCCATTTTGAGGCCCTAAACGATGTTTTTTGGGGTATGTTGCGATTGAAGAATTCATCATCAAATTTTGTGCAACTTTTGTATTCCTTGGATAGATCTTTCCAATGGACTATCATATGCCTAAAACGGAGATCGTATGCAAAAGTTATGACCCCGGGAAATTGATGTACTGACTTACCCAAACGGGGCCCACATGACTTTTGGCACTTCATCTTCTAGGGTTAGGTTTTTGGATGTTTAGGGTTTTTGAAACTCCTATTTATTGTAAAAAGTCCTTGAGAGCCTCATTTTAATCATCTTCTTGAGAATGAGCGCAACCATCACATCTCTTCTCAGAGATAAGCTGCCACCATTTCAACAAGCTTGTTTTCTGCTACATTTTACAGTTTCATCTTATTTCCTTATTGAATAGAAAGCCATTTTTACTATATCTCTATTATTCTATGTTAAGAATCTGGTAATAATCTGTAGTCATTTCATTCTTCTCATAAAATCCGGATCACCTCCCATGCCAACCAAGTTGCCTTCAAACATTCCAAAGTGCGAGGCTAACCCTAATGAAGACCCAAGAGATCATGTGACTACCTTCCATTTATGGTGCTCATCCAACTCTTTGATAGACGACTCTGTCCAGTTGCATTTGTTTCAATGCACTCTCATCGGGAGTGCTAGGAAATGGTACATCGAGCTCGACTTCTCAAGATACTCTACCTTCCACGAATTGCCAATGGTTTTCTTAAACCATTTCCAATTGTTGGATTACTGAGAGGGGGGGTGAATCAGTGATAGAGCAATTTAACCATATAATCCAAGTGTTATATCAATGAAGCATTATTATCCAATAACTGCAGAGTAAATAAGTAATGAACAAATGAACAATCATACACATACACAGTACACCAGTGTTTTACGTGGAAACCCAAATCGGGAGAAAACCACAGAATGCTTTTTCTTATATGTCTTGAAGAATTACATTCATTGGAAGCACCAACTTCCTTTGTTTTCCAGCTGCAACTGGAAGGAGGCTCCAACCGCCTAGTTTCTCAGGCTACAACCTGAGGGAATCTCCAA
>ML786334.1:156592-212543 GCA_009831015.1 Picea engelmannii | reverse complement strand
ACCACATCGATCCATCTTCATCATGTATCAATGACAACTCATTGATCAATCTTCATCTATGCATTCTCATCAAGGACAATACATATTATATTACATCAATAATCAATCAATCAATCCTTTAACATCAATCAATCACTTGACATTAATCAATCAAACCATTGGCATCAATGACAACATGATCCAACACCAATTACCTGTAAGATACGACGTCGACACCAAATTGCTGGCCAACTTTGAGTAGACAAAAGAGGACCATATCTCAGATCACATATGAAAATGGAGATGCCGGAAGAGTTTGATAAAAGTACCAATCCCACCACCATTCCTTCTTGAGTAGTTGCTTAAGTCTTTGGTACCCCAGTTATCTAAATAAATCTCAACCTTGGGGGTCTTTTCAGAAGAATAAGTGATCATGAGAGCTCAACAACTAGAGTTGATTTACTCTCAGTCTGGTTTACTTTACGAAGTTTTTCCAGATGCACCATGGTCGATACTTGACAAGACCAGATAGAATTCTGGACCACATGCTGATGGTATTGTTGGTTCAACGCAAACAAATCCCATTGATCAACTGTCAAATCAATTGCATCAATTGTCAATAGAGCAGACAGTGGCCAACCAGACCACTAGTTCAGCTTTTTCCCCTACTCAAATGTTGGATGTACATAGTGTGAAATCGAAAAACATGAAGGCCACCCAACAGCATGATGGAAAGAAGAAATAATGAAAGAAGGGTAAGGGGGATAAGAAACCTACCAATAATGCTGGCGAGGGAAACACAGAAAATAAAAAGTCGAAGTATCCTTGTAATCTTTGCACGGAAGACCATCTAACTCACCAGTGCCATCGGCTTGTGGAGGCCCATAAGTTATTGGCACAACAGTAGCCTTTCATGTTACGAATCCATTTCGACATGGGAAAAATTTATCTCTATCCTCTTCGAGCATGGAAGGGGGCAGTCAGGGACCCCCTCCATCTTCGAGTAATCATTCATCCGCGAATGTGTATATGATGAAAGGTAGTGTTGACATAACAAGTAGGACACATGACTACAGAATACAAAACACCTCTGAGAAGGGTAACGAAGATGAAAACCCACCCCTTCCTCTCCATATTGAGAAGACGTTGGGAAAAAAAATGACACACATCCCCAAAGGTGCGTTCAAGAAAGCTTCCCACAAACCAAATGCAAGGGCTGCCCATAACTAATATGTGGTGGAGGATTTGTCTCAAATGTCTTGTGCAATGTTTGCTTTGGAAGTCCTCCAGATTTTCCCTTCCCAGAGAGAGGCTCTGTTAGTTTCCTTAGGATCTACTGAGACTTGTAATCCGAGAATGATCATTCTTGATACAACCAACTTAAAACCTTGTATTCCTTACCATGTGGCATTTCAGATAGTAGTGGCTTACACCACGAAAAATTTTACTCGGAACATTTTCCGCACATGAGGGCACCTCAACATTCATGATGTCTTTGGCATGTTGGAAGGCCATTGGCCAACCCGTTTTGTCTCCATCACCTACTCTTCTTACCGCTTTCGACGGTAGTTTGTTCTGACCACATGGAATCATCCCCTCTTTCCCCATGCAGTTAGGGGGGAAGACCGTGTGCATCGAGGTTGAAGTGGTCAATGTGTCTCTTGACTACAATCTCTTGTTAGGAAGGAGTTGGACCTATTCTATGCAAGCAGTGGTCACAACAGTTTTCCGGGTCTTGTTGTTTCCACATGAGGGCCTTATCATGTCCATTGATCAATTATCCTTCTCCCATCCTGACCCTTCATCGGGAGTATCCACGGTCCTAATGATTGATAACCCCCAGCCTGACATTGTCAACTTAGGGGTTGGTTTGTTCCCACCTTTGATGGGTACTTTCGGTTACCCGCCTCCTACCCACAATGTACATTACATATCGATGGTCCCCAACCAACCTAGGGTTGAAATCTTTCAAATCTTGTCGTTTTTCATGACTTACTTTAACGATCCGTGGACTCTTCCTTCCCCATCAACTATGATGGAAGGGATAGGGCACCATGGCATGCCCATGCATTTTTCCACGACAGAAGTTGCATACTCTATAGTCCAACAAGCTTCTGTCGACCCCGACCCAACTCCTCACAGGATTTATATCCGGTTCTCGAGCCTATTTGGACTTAAGGTTCCCTGACCGATAGTGATTCTTTAGATTTGGTATTTCCCTCAAATGAGGAAATTATTGAGGAAATTACTAGTCCGGACATACCCTGGGATGATATCCATCACAAATCTTATTTCCTCCCAGAGTTAAGAAGAATTGAAGTAGGATAATTCACTTTGACTATGAATGGAGATAGGGCTTGTCCTATCAATCCTTTGGCTACGCACATTGTTTATGCTGAAGGAAATATGGCAACCATCGCTAAAACGATACTTATGGATATCTCCAGAACACCTGGCATCGTAGAGAATGTCTTCGTCCGAGCGGAATGCTCCCTGAGGAGATTCAAATATACAAGGATTTATTTAAATAATTCTATGACATGTTTGCCTGGTCTTATGAGGAAACTCTAGGCATAGATCCAAGAATCATTGAACATGAAATCACAACATATCCTGATGCCAAGATAGTCTGACAAAATCTTCGTCCAGTTAATCCTAGGAAAGAAAAAACTATTAAGGATGAAGTATAGAAACTACTCAAAGTTGGTTTCATCTACACCGTTCAATTGACTCAATGAGTGTCAAATCCTGTGCCAATCAACAAAAAGCAGGGTCTGATTCGCGTATGTACAGACTTCCGTGATTTGAACAAGGCATGTCCAAAGGATAATTTCCCCATGCCATTTATTGACCAGATAGTTGATGAATGCGCAGGTTGGGAGGCCTTTTCTTTCATGGATGGTTTTTCGGGATACAATCAGATATATATCAAACCCAAAGACTAACACAAAACCTCTTTAATTTTTCCATGGGGTACATTCTCTTATCAAAGATGTCTTTTGGTCTAAAAAATGTTGGAGCTAGTTTTCAGCGAGCCATGTATTTTTCTTTCCATGACCTCAAACACATATTCAAGGCTTATCTTGATGATTTAGTGTCACGATATCGTAAGAGAGTTGATCATCCCACACACCTCTAACTTATCTTTGAACGATGTCACTACTACCGGATTCACTTGAATACAAACAAATGCAACTTTTTTGTAACATTAGGTCACCTTCTTGGTTTCATAGTTTCGACAACAAGGATCATGGTCAATCCTCTAAAGGTTGAGGTAATATTTCAGTTGCCTCCCCCATGGATGATCCCTCAGCTTCAGAGTTTACAGGGAAAAGCAAACTGTGTCGATATCACAAAGGGTTTCATGCATTTACTGAAGAAGGACGTTCCTTTTCATTGGGACGAAGCCGCTCAGTACTCTTTCAAAGCATTGAAATACGCCCTCATGTCTACCCCTCTGCTTCGGCCACCCAATTATAATGAAGATTGTTTATTGTACTTGGTCGTTGCAGAGTCGACCATTGGTATGGTATTGGCTCAAGAGGATTCTTTTCTCTTAGCATACATGATTTATTTCCTGAGCTAAGGCCTAGTTGGACTGGAACTCAATTATTCCCATGTTGAAAAACTTGTGTTGGCAGCAATTCATGATGTCAAGTGGTTCCATCATTACATCTTGTTTCGCAATACCACCATCATTTCCGTTGTGAATTTGTTTCAATACGTGTTGACACGTGTAATCGACGGAAATATCATTAGATGGATAGTTATCCTCCAGGAATTCGACTTGGATTTTGTTTCGGTGAAATCCAAAAAGTCATTGGTCTTTGCGTAAATCATCTCGAAACTTTTGTTGGAATCAGGTGATGTTAGACTTGAGGAGTCACCTATTAAAGGAGACATGTTTTTTATCACGTCCTCAGACCCCTGGTATGGAGATATACTAGTCTATCTCCATAATTTTTTGTGCCCCACCTCTGCTTCTCGTGATGAGCATTGTTGTATATGCCATTAGGCCAAGAACTATCTCATACTCGAGGACACTTTGTATCGTCGAGGTGTAGATTGTATCCTTCGCCAGTGTCTCACTCATGAAGAAGTGAAAATCGTGCTTAACGATTTCCACACTGGAGCATGTGGGAGTCATCTGTCTGGGTTGGAAACAACCCAAAAGATTCTATGATCCAATTACTTTTGGCTAACATTAATCAAATATTGTGTTGAGTCGATCAAGAAGTGCCACCCATGTCAGATATTCTCTCGGAAGATGAGGTCACACCTCGCTCCCATGTTTCCTGTCATCACAATTGGTCCCTTCACCAAGTGGGGGATTGATTACTCTACATGAAACCCCACTTCAGTAAGGGGGCACCGTTATATCATCGTAGCAGTAGAATACTTTATGAAGTGTGTCGAGGCTATGCCAACGTTTAAATATGATAGCGAGACAACAACTCTCTTTTTGTTTAACCAAATAATAGCAAGGTCTGGCATCCCGAGAGAGATTGTCACTAACCATGGCAGTCAGTTTCAGAATAAAATGATGTCCGAGTTAACATCAAAGCTTGGGTTGAGGAAAGAAAATCCGTCACCCTACTACCCACAAGATAATGGTCAAGTGAAAGATGTGAATAAATACCTTAAGACTATTTTACAACAAACGATCAATTCGGCCAAGTCAAATTGGCATTTGATGTTGTACTCGACACTATGGGCCTACCGAACGTCTGTTAAGACTGCAACCAGTTTCTCACCTTTTCAACTCGTTTATGGGCTAGAAGAAGTCTTTCCTATAGAGTGTTAGATCCCATCTCTAAATTTGGCGGTACAGTTATTGCCAGACACTTCACTGCTTGAAGAGTGTTTATTATATCTTGAGCATCTTGATGAGCAACGTTGGGATGCAGCCTTAGATAACGAGTCTCACAAACAAAAAGCCAAGTGTCAGTATGATCGCTCCATCCATCCTTGGATTTTCTCTTAAGGCGACCTTTTCCTATTCTATGACCAAGATAAGGACCCCATGGGGGCAGGCAAGTTCAAACCCATGTGGGTCAGACCTTTCATCGTGAAGGAGGTTCTAAAGAAGGGCACTTATAATTTGGTGGACTTTGAGGGAAATGCTTTGGTGTAGCCTAGAAATGGGCTCTACCTCAAGAAGTATTACTCATAGGTGGGTCACCTTGGGTGACTTCTTGTACATATGTATAGTTCTTATAAATTTTCTTTTTATATTTTTGTATTTTTTGTTTTATGGATGTGTCATTTTTTATGTCATCTTTTTCACTATGGTAGATGTCTAATGAATCAGAGGTTCTCATTAGGTTCGTGGATGATGCTAGCCAACACACTCGGAGGCTTTCTTCCGCAACTTGGGTGATTTTCACACCCAGGTCCAGTTTCTATCTTCAGGAGGTATCTGTTTAGGTGACTCCACAAAAAATGTCACCGAATACAACGCAGTCTTAGAGTTTCTTCGTGATGCTTTGTCACATGGTATCTCTCACCTCTGGGTCTACTTAGACGCTCAACTGGTTGTGTCCCAGTTAAATGGGGTTTACTGCGTTTACGATCCTACTCTACACCGATGGTTCCTTAGGGTACGTCTCTTAGAATGAAGCTTTGACTACATTACGTATATCCATGTTCCTAGGAGACTTAATCAAATCATAGATACTCTAGCTAATCATGTATTGTATTTCCATATTGCACACATGTAAGGAAAAGCACACACAAGCACATGTAAATACATTTATAAAATAAATGTAATCCATAAGATGTAAAAAGATGTAAATATACATATATATATATATCAAAAATATCAGAGTACATGGGTGGGCGCAAGCACCTCAAAAATATGTCCAGTAAGAGTCACGGGGCTTATGCCCTCAAAAATATACAAAAATTTCTCTGAACACGTAAGTAGTCCATCCTAGCTAAGGGTGCGGCCTGTTGGCCTTGCCGTAGTGAAAAATGGCGTTTTCCAAACGCCAGAAGAGTTGGACCCAAGTCCGTGGCACCCCAACAACATGAGGTTGCATAGACAATGGGAGATCCTCGATCTCTGCCATAGGGACTGTACGAGTGAGCACGGTGAGGTTCTGCTCCACTCATCTAAATACTCTCTCAGCCTCTCTGGCTAGACGGCTCCCTTCTCCTGTTGTTGGTTCAGCGGCTGTGACTAGCCTTTCCTCTGGTCAAGGACGTCGCCTAGTCCTCGATAAGTCTATTGGATGCACTGGTCCCACATTTGTACATAATAGATACATAGTTTTCAGATACTCTGGTACACATAAAAATGATATATATAAAAAGAAATAAAAATTAAATAACTTTTAAAAACAAGCATACCTAGCTCTCCTCGCTCTGCTTTGGAAGGTATAGGCATGTCTGGATCTCTAGAAAGGTCGATCCCCGCATAGGATTAGTCCTCTATATCCAGAATCTGTCGAGACCACCAATCAAAAAATTTATCATCGAAGGCCTCGATGACCCTCCCTCCCCCCTATCGCGGAAACAATGTCGCCCATCTGCATAGTGCTGGGAGAGAGGCATCATGCCCTCGTATTATTTCTCGAGGACTGCAACTAGGTACCCTCTCGAAGAAAAAGGAACATAAAACAGTCCCAAACCTGAAGTTTCAGTGTTCCTGTATTCGACACTCTGTTAGTTGTCTCTTCATGCAATCCAGCATGGTTGTACTCCAGTTGAAAATCCATGCATTCAAGCAATGCACCACACAATGCATGTGCGCCAGGGAGGCCAGATGTAAAGATGTGGATCCAGTAATCCTCCCAATGAGAAGAACTATCACTTTTAGTGATAGGTTGTTGATCTTGTGTATGGGCACCTGAGAACCTACTTTCTCAGTACCAACCTCGCAATGGAGTCCAATCAACTCCTCAATGTTGTGAGGCCCGGGGGGAAAAGTACGCAAGTTGACTAGATCCCCTCTCCTTGAGAGACCATTCAGGAATTAAATGTCTTCATTCATTGGAGTCAATGACTGCCCCTCAAGCATAAATGCCTCTGCGTCACGATGTCAGTAATCTATCAAAGAATTCAACAACCTGGGATTTTCCCTCATAAACAGACATTGGAAGAATTTTAACAACCCACATTGTGATAAAACAACGATAGCAACAGGGTCTTCTGAGACCAAAAAATCAATGTCCTCATGCTCCCTCTCTCTCCAATGAACATACATCCTGCAAAATGACAAAGTAATGGGGATTTAACTCTTGCCTTTTTATTTTTCCACTTATTGGAGAGTGTACATGGGCTGTCTTGGTGACAGTCGCATGTGTACGTAGGAAAATTATCTTCTGCCGCGTGCACACGTGGGTTGTTCTTCAAAATCCTGCATACACGCAGGTCCGACCTCTTTAAAGGTCAGCGCCCCCCAAAAAAACAAAAATAAATACAAAAAGGAAGAATGGAAATGCAGGAGGGGCTAGTTTGTACTTACTTGGTCCAAGCAGAAGTTTGTTTCATCCACTGAATCTCTTGGAATCAACTCTTTTGGCAAAGGGGTGTTTTTGACTTTTTTGTCAATTCTCAATTTACAATGGTGATAATGAGATGCCAGCTTATATCTATAGACTTTTTGGCCCCTTTTTTGTCATTTTTTTGGACCCTTTTATCATTTTTTCTAGCTTGAAAATCGTTTAGTATGGTTCTTGAGTTTCTTGGGGGATGTTACGATATGTGTTACTTTGGGTATTGGGAACCTTTTTGAGAGTTGGGTCATTTTTTAAAGGCCTTTTGGTAAAAATTCATTTTTCCAACTTTGTGCATGTAAGATAAGATTCCACCACCACTTGTTGCACCTCATTGTCATTTTTCTCTTTTCCATAGGATCGATCCCATCGAATTGTGACACAAAACCCTCACTCCTGCTCTAGAAGTGTCGTAATTTATTGGTAGATCCTACCTTCACATGGATTACCTAGGTAGATCCTGGTTGCATTTTGGTGTCCATGCCATCGTTAATGATTATACACTTGGGAGTCATTTTTAGTTGTTCCTGATTACAAGTTTGTGCCTCATTTTCATGATTCATTATCACTTTTGACCTCACCCTTGAGACTCCCCAAAACAATGGGCCTTCTTTTAAGCCCTTTTCAGACCCTCTAAACATGAAAATATTGACGAGCGATATTGTTGCCCTTCACTCTCACCAAACTAAAATTAGAAGGCACATATGTCCAATGATAGTTTACCCCTTTTTTGATATGGATGGTCAACTGTACGAAAAAAGGTATACTCTAGGAGCCTCCATTCTCTAGAAGAGTATTCTCAGGTATAAATTTAACCCTTTTTCGGGCCTGAGGGACTGAATTTATGAAAAAGGAACCCCCATGGAGTCCATAGTTAAGCTCTTTTCAGACTCCCTAAAATTGAAAAGATTGCGAAGTGACCTTGTTTCTTCACACTCGTTTAATTGGTCAAGAAGAACATCCCTTATGGAGTCCATAGTTAATCTTTTTTTAGACTCCTTAAATATGGAAAAATTACTGAGTGATCTTGTCTTTGTCACACTCGTTAAAATGGTTTTGAATAGACGTATTTTCGGTTCTAGTTTACCCCTTTCTCGAACCTACTAGACTACCTTCGAAAAAGGTACCTTAGTAGAGTCTGCTTTTACGCTTTTTCAGACTCTCTAAAAATGAAAAATCGCCAATCTTACCTTCTTTGGGCTCGTTAAAATTACATCGAAGGACATTATCATTGTCTCTTATTAATCACATTTGCATCCCTGCGTCTTTGGCCTAATATTGGCTCCATGTTGCTCTCAACTAAACCATCTGAAGCATGCCTTATACGCAAGCCTTGTAGAACTTTTCCTCTGCCTCTTAACACCTTGACCCATGGAGGAGTTTTTTTGAGTGTCTTTTTCCTGCATATGTCCCCTTTCTCTTAGCATCAGTGTGTTCCTTGTGCTTGGAACTAGTATTTCTTTGACACTCGTTCCTCCTTTGTAACGTAGCATTCTTTCATTCTTTTTCAAGCTCTCCAAAATTATTGAAAAAGACAAAAACAAAAAAAAATATACCCCAAAAAGAGGAAGGGAAAAGTGTTTTGTTTTTGTTTACAACACAATTATTCACTCTTGGACAAACCACATCCTTTTGTTTGTTCATCAAGCCCTAGGATTCAATATGATCTTATGAATCTTTTCTCACCACATAGATTTGTGTCCTCCTCCATTTGGTTACCCTTCCAAACATATGGAGAGTTCACATTGCCTCCTGCATTGTGAAATTATGTCAATGTCATGTTGGGTGAGTCTCATCTTTTGTCCAAGGGAATTTTTACTAAAATTGAGTCAGCCCTTCTGCAGTTTGTCTCTTGTCCTCCTTCCCGGCCACCCCGAAAATCCAATCAAGTCCTTTCTCAAAATCAATGAAGTTCTCCACCTAATCACCAAGGTCCTCTTGTCTGTTCCCGATGAGCCATCGAAGACCTCTCGGTAGTGAATTCGTACAATGACATTACACTCCTACCCAAGTTTTGAAAATTTTGAAGTTGTTGCTCGAGCTCTGAATACCTCATCTCCAGCCATCTGGCATCATTGGCTTCTTGAATATGGATACTATACATGTATATCTTTTGATTTTGATATGTAGATCCACTGTGTACTGCTCGCGGCTACACTTTATATAGTTATATGACACGGATCTGTAGTGTATTGAACTGGCAGCCATGATTTTATTTCATCCCAAGCATGGGTATGCCCGCTTGGTGAGACAAATTGTTATTTTTGCAGATGAAACCCCCTGAACTCTGGTCCCTTGTCTCACTCGCTTCATACATTGTTGAATATTTGTAATGTATTTCGGCCATTAGATGCTCTTTTGACCTCACACATTAGGGGGAATCTATTATAACCCTAAATTGCACCAGACATGCATACCTGGAGTCAGGCCATCTTACTTGCTAACTTTGCTAAGCCATCAATGAACAACTCTTCTAAAAACCATTGTTTTGAAGGTGTACACACCCTACACCACAACTGCCCGTGTACACACACTTGATGCACCACTACATCTCACGTACACTCACAAAAAATCACGAAAATTGAAAATTGAAAAGGGATACAGGTTTCCGGGCCATTACTTAATCAATTGACTGCACATAACCAGTCACCCCAATAGTTACTATATCTTTTTCCTATAAAATAAGGTGTTGGGGTCCCATTCCAAAAAGAAGCACGAGAGCATAAAAACTCTTCCCATTTCAATATTCCCCCTTTGCCCCAATATTTCACAACGACATTGTGAGTTTGAGCCAGAATTCCTTCTTCTTGCTTTGCAAATCCTTGCCATTTCCCTAGAGAGAACTGAAGAGGAGAAGAATACATGGAAGTAGTCAGTGCATGGTGAAGAGGATCCCAGGACCGAGTTTGAGGAGCAGTGCTGGTCTCATGTTGTAAACGACTTTTGTGAGATTAATATAAAGAAGTACTTTTTTTGTCCCGCCAAATGACATCTTAAATCTTTCTGATTTGTTTACATTTCTTGATTATGATGTCTAACCCAGTAATCTGTATGTAGAATGCATGCTTTTAGTTTCTTGTTTTTCTTTTGGTGAATGTAGGTCAGCCTTGGGAGGAGACTTGCAGTCGAGAAAAAACCGAGCGCAAAGGGATCAACACCGGACATGGAGTTGAAGATATGCCTACCGGATCCCTATACTTTGTATTTTATGTATGATTATGGGGTAGTGACAAGATAGTTGATCAAAAGTAGGAGACTTTAGACAAGTAGCTCTGCTTGCACTTTATAACCCTGGTGTAGTCCATAGAGGGGTTTTCCCACTATAGCACCTTGACACCAATAGAATTAAGTTATTGATTATTATATCGGATTCCTCTCTTATCATAAGACATATTCAAAATTAGTTGACCTTGATGGATTTTAAATTGGAAAGGAATTAAAATTCTATCATGTGCTAAGGGAAAGGACTTAATAGGAGAATATTTAGCCAATGGGGCCTCATTCTTGAAAGAATGAATATGAAAATTAAAAATCAAGGAATCGGTTCATCAAAATACACAAGTATATAAACAAATGTCAATTCCATTCAATATTCCAAGTGATAAGGGAAAGGAAACAGTAGTTGGAAATTTAACCAATGAGTCCTAACGCTTGAGAGAAGGAATATTGAAATTTAAAAATGGGGCATTGGTTCATCCAATTCCCTAAGTATATAAACCAATGTCCATTTCATTGAATATGCCAATTGGAGGATTAATATTAATAACCCAAAAAAAGACCAAGTGTAGGTTTGAATTAATTTGGACAAGATGATTCATTACTCTCATGGCTCTTATGGTATGATCCCACACACATTGAATGATACACTAGTAGAATGAAGGTATTGATTATTATACGATATTCATCTCTTATCAAAATACATATGCAAAATTCATTAACCTTGATGGATTATAAATTGTCACAGATCATGATAAGATATCATCAAGAACTAAAAGATTTGAAACAATAAAATTATATCATGTGTTAAGGGAATCATTAGGTGAACATTTATCCAATGAGGCCTCATGCTTGAAATAAGGAATAATGAAATTAAAAAATAGGGCATTGGTTCAACAAAATACCTAAGTATATAAAACAATGTCTATTTTGTTGAATATTCCAAGTGTGAAGCAAAAGGAAACAATGTGTTGACATTTAACCTAACCAATGAGGTGTCATGCTTGGAAGAAGGAATACTTCAATTTAGAAATGTGGCATTGGATCATCCAATTCCCTATGTATAAAATGAATGTCGATTTAATTGAGTATGCCAACTAAAGGATTAATCTCAATAACCCCAAACAACACCAAGCATAGGATTTAATTAGTTTGGACAAGATGATATGATATTCTCATGGATATTATGGTATGTTCCCACACTCATTCAATGATAGACCAATAAAATTAAGGTATTGATTATTATATGGGATTCCTCTCTTTTCACAAGACATGTGAAAAAGTCATTGACCTTGATGGATTGTAAATTTTCAAAGGTCACACTAATATCTCATCAAGAACCAAAATATTTGAAGCAATAAAATTCTATCATGTGCTAAGGGAAAGGAATCAATAGGAAAACATTTATCCAATGAGGCCTCATGCTTGAAAGAAGGAACATTGAAATTAAAAATGTGGCATCGACTCATCCAAATCCCTAAGCATATAAACCAATGTTGATCTCATTGAATATGTCAAGTGGTAAGGGAAAGGAAAGAATAGGTGGACATTTAACTGATGAGGCCTCATGATCGAAAGAAGGGATATTGAAATTTAAAAATGGGGCATTGATTCATCCAATTCCCTAAGTATATAAAACAATGACGATTTCATTGAATCTGCCAACTGGAGGATTAATATTAATAACCCCCCAAAATACCAAGTGCATGTTTGAATTAATTTGGAAAATATGACTCGTTATTCTCATGGCTCTTATGGTATGCTACCACACTCTTTAAATGGAAAACCAATAGAATTAAGGTATTCATTATTATACGAAATTCCTCTCTTATCATAATACACATGCAAAATTTGTTGACCTTGATGGATTGTAAAATGGAAAGGACAATGATAAGATCTCATGAAGAACTAAATTATTTGAAACAATAAAATTATATCATGTGCTAAGGGAAAGGAATCAATACAAGAACATTTATCCAATGAGGCCTCACGCTTGAAAGAAGGAATATTGAAATTAAAAAAATGGGCATTGATTCATCAAATCCCTAAGTATATAAACCAATGTTGATTTCATGGAATATTACAAATGCTAAGGGAAACAAAAGAATAGGTGAATATTTAATCAATGAGGCCTCACACTTGAAAGGAGGAATATTGAAACTTTAAAATGGGGGTTGGTTCATCCAATTCCCTAAGTATATCAACCAATGATGATTTCATTGAATATTCCAATAGGAGGATTAATTCTAATAAGCCCAAACAACACAAAGTGTAGGTTTAAATTAATTTCAAAAAAATGATTCATTATTCCCATGACTTGTGCAGTATGCTCGCGCATTATGTTGGAAAAGGTGGGAAATTCCTTTGGTTTGTTTTGGATGGCGGCCCAAGATTTGTATCATAGAAATTGAGGGACGTTTCTCTTGAATGGTGGAATGGTAGTTGGAATCCTATGTTGATGGATTGCATGACTCTTATTGATGACCACATAGCCTAGAGTTAGTTGTTTCAATATCTCATGCCAGTGGTGGTGATATGGAATACAGATCTTAGAAACACACACAAAAAACTAAATGTTTAGTGAATAACATAAGTTAGATATCCTATAGTAGGGAAACAAAGCATACACACAATATATAAGAATAATTAGAACATACAAAAAACCATCTGTTCCATTGAGTGAGAGAGGATTTCCTTTTATAAGCAAGGTGACTTTTTCCTTCTCATTATTAGTTGTTTACAATGGAAGGAAGAAAACTAATGTCTTACAACAAAAAATCATGGAAGTGAAATAAATGACTATAATGGAAATAGTTGAAGCAAGATAAAGGCCTGCAAGAAAAATTGTTGAAGTGATTAGTGAAATAAATGACTACAATAGAAATCTATGAAGAAAACTACCATACTAATTATGGAGTGCCCCCTCATCTTGAGTGGCCTAGGAAGTGGTGTGCACTTCATCGTGGCCCCATGCCTCCTTGTTTAGATCTAGAAGCATCCCCACTTCTACCAACAAATGAGTGAAATTACACTATAATGTTGTTGTAGACATCCATTTTCCATGAACTAGTGTCTGTCCCTTTCGACGCACAAGATATGAAAGATACTATGGCTGGAAATTTCTCCTTGTATTGGAGTCAATAATTTTATTAGCATGAAGAGGAGGCTGAAAATATAGAATGTTATCTATGGGATGTTCAATTGTTACTATTTTTTGAGGGGGAAGTGACTCAAACAACTTGATATTATTAACATTAAGCACATCGTGGATATCGATCTCTATAGGAAAGTCCAAGTGATATGCATATTAGGATTCTTCCCTCTGAAGTGATGTATCTACATTAAGAGCCACAAATGATCTCTCGACTAAAAGAAAAAGGGAGTGCACTACTTATCATGCCTCTATTTTGCATGCTCTTGTGCTTCTTGCAAGGAAGTTTCTACCTAAGTGTGGCACTAACCTATGTTGTTGATAAAAACATGAGACGACTGTTACTCATTTTGCTAATGTGTAGAGCCAAAAGGAACAATATTCTATCAAGGGTATTCCATCAGATGACATCCATGTTTAAGTACAACCTCACTGGTGAAATGAAATTCATCCTTCTCAATCGCAAAGGGTCAATTCCTATCTGACAAATGAAGAACTTATGTAGATCATAATGTGGTCTAAATATGAGCGAAGCATTGCTCAACCTTTCCAAAACAACTCTTGAGGTCATGGGAATTGGAGTGCATTGGCCATTATTCCAAAACATGTACCCGATATAGATCTGATCAACCCCTTACTATGTCTAGTATGAGTCCCAAATGTGGAAATGATGTGTGTCCAAAACTGTATTTCTTTACCTAAAGTATATGTTCATGTAGTAACTCAAGGATGCTACAGACGCACAAAATATGTTCTTCCAAAGAATTACTGAATACTAAGATATCATCAAGATAAATGACCATGTAGTTACCCAAATGACTTACTGTTGTCCTTATAACTTCATGGTAGTAAGTTGTCAAGTCCATCTATGTGAAGGAATAATCCCCTTGTAAGTGGTCCAAGAAATCCTCAATATGGGGTAGGGTGTAGTAGTTTCTTAGAGTGACTTTATTGAGGGAACAATAAGTGGTCACTAGGCGCCATTTTGAATCATCCTTGTTTGGCATAATAAAGGAGGGGGACACACATGGTGATGATGAAGGTGGAATATGGAATAAGTTCAAAAGTTGACCAATTGGTCATTTCATCTCAATATCTTCTTGGGGAGTGATGCACTAGGATGGGGTGTTGGGTAAAGAAGAACTAGAAATTAGATCAAGTGTGTGCTCAATAGAAAAATATGGGGGCAGTCCCATGGGTTGGGTAAATACATTTGAAAATTATTGGAGTGAGAGATCCATGGAGGAAATTATATGTTTATTCTAGTTGTTTGGGTTAATGGGGAATACTAATCACAAAGAGATGCATTGGTTCAAACTGAATTGATTAAAGGATGCTTGGTTATTAATAGGCTAGGTGGATTTAAAGCAAAAGAATTAAGAACATAGGTTCTCCCCTCAAGTTGCAAGTATTACTGATGAGATTTATCATGATATATAGTGTCTCAGGAATTTTCATAGGGAAGGTCAAATAACAAATTGACACAATCAAGAGGAGATACATCACACACCACAATATCCCAGAAATGGCCAATATCAAAAGGAATCACACAACACTAGGAGACAGTGAGACGAGGGACTTTATTTTTTACCCAATCGAGATTGTATGGGGCCGAGTGTGAAGTGTCAAGAAATGTAGAGCACTTCCACACTAATCCTAGTGGAAGAGAAGAATAATTTAATAAATAATCAAAATGAAACAAGCAATCACATAGTACATTGAGATTTTACCCTAAAAACTCTTAGCTAGGAAAACCAACACTCCTTTGAGCATTATGCTCTCTTGTTTTCTTATTCAATCATAAAAAAATGTTACATTTCTAACCTTGGTACACACATAAGACACAAAAGACATCATACCCTCTTTCACAGGAAAGAATAACCTTGTAGCCAAATTAACTTACATATACATGACCAATAACATATGATTTACCATGCATTAGCATTACAACATTAAAATTCTTGCATTCGTCTTTACAACCTTACAACATGCCTATTTATAGGCTTTACAATAGGAAAACCCCTAGATATTGGTGCCCAAAATTGGTTCCATATCCATGAATATCATTGGCTACCAATCCCACAAATCCCTGGATTATGTTATAGTTGACTCCAAGTCCGGTTTACCAGTTGACTACTAGTCGACCTCCATTCGGTATCTAGTTGGTTGTCTCACACCCCCACTTCGACCTCTTTTTGGTTGAATTTTCATTGATATATTTGAATTCAAATTTACACAATCGAATCCATCGACCTTTGACTTATTATTTATCTACCTCAACTTCAACTTACTATCAATCCACCTTGACTTCGACTTGTTGACGATGTTGTCGATGCATTCGACCTTGAATTCGACCTTTAGTTGATCTACCTAGACTCAAATTTCACTGCAAAGAATATAACAAACCAGCATTCTCCCACTTATTGCCTTATCTGATGAAATAGGAGATTCCCAAACTTTCGTTCACAGACCCAAGGTAGTGATGCCCATTGCCTCTTTGCAAAAACCGAACTTCACAACACTCATAGACTTGGTCAACAATTTTTCTATGTTTTCCAACATGTCTACTTTCTCTAGTATCACCTGGTTGATTTGCACCATGTCTCTTATGAAATGGTATTGTACATCAATTTTCTTAATATTTTAATGATAAGAAGGGTTCTTTTCCATAAATATTTCTCTTTGACTATCGAAACTTACCTTCATATCTTTCTCCTCAAACCCGATTCTTGAACACAACCTTTCAATCCATACCGCTTCCTTGCTTCCATGAGTGGCCACCATGTATTCAACTTATGTTTTTTATAAGGCTATGACTACCTCTCACTTACTCATCCATCTTATTGCTCCACCGAACAACTTGAAGACATAGGCATTGGTCGACCTTTGTCGATCTAGATCTCCAGTTAAGTCAACTTCGACAAAGACATATACATATAATTTACCACTGTCACCAGCAGGTATTCTTTGTTATCATATAGCACAGTCCTCTGTGCCACAAAAATACCTGAATACTCTCTTGACAACTATCCAGTGCTCCTTTTCAAGTGTCGACATGTACCTTCTCAACACTCCCACTACATGGGAAATGGATGGTCAAGTATAGACAATCACATACATTAGACTACCAACAACACTTGCATAAGGAAAATGTTCCATGTCCTTTATTTCTTCCTATGTCTTTGGACATTGTTCAGTAGTAATCCTTGCTCCCACTGGAATTGGAACCTTCACCAGTTTGCAATCCTGCATGTTGAATTTTTTTAGAATTGTTTTAGTATACTTCATCTTATTCAACCAGATCTTTCTAGCAGCTCGATCTCTATTAATAAACATTCCCAAAATGACATTAACTGCACCGCGATCCTTCCTGTCGAACTTGGAGGATAGTTTCTTCTTCACCTCCTTTATTGTGTCAATTTTGTTTCCAAACAACAACATGTCATCGACATACAAAGCTACATGTATGAAATACCCACCTTCTCCCTTGGAATATATGCAGTGATCATCTTTGCTTCTCATGAATCCCAAACTAAGGATGTAGGTGTCAAAATTCTGGTACCACATCCTTGGCAATTTATTTAGACCATAAATGGATATTTTGAGTTTTCACTCCAACTCTTGCTTTCCCTTTACTATAAATCCTTCAGGTTGTTTCAGGTATATTTATACTTCCAGGTCCCCATGTAGGAATGTTGTCTTCACATTCATCTGTTCTATCTCCAGATCGAATGTTGCAAATAGATACATTAGTACTCTAATGGAATTTAGTTTTATAATAGGGGAAAAAATCTCACTGAAGTCAACCCCCTCGACTTGGGAATATCCTTTCGCTACTAGTCAAGATTTGAGCTTCTCGACTTGTCCTGCAAAATTAATATTATTCTTGAACAACCACTTGCTACCGACATGATTTCTTCAACTAGGTAACTTGACCAAATCCGATGTCTCATTCTTGTACAAGGATTTTATCTCTTCGAGCATGGTGTCCTTCCAAATTTTACCCTCTGTCGAGTCAACTACCTCACCGACCGACTTGGGCTCATCGATGATGGAAATTAGAAAAAATGTGGAACAACAATTAGGTGGACTATACCTTTCAACTAGTTTCTTTACTATTTATGACCTTGCTACCACTAGAGTCAATTTTTCCACCTCTTACTCATATTCAGTCAACTCATTTGAATCATCTTTTTTTCTACTCAATTCAAACCGCACTATATCGGGATTATTCTCGGTCTAAACAATGTCATGTTGGCACATGGGAAGACCCAGGGTTCAACAATACAACAATGCACCAACAAAACCCTAACTATCGGCCCTTTCGGCAACACCTATGAAGCAGATGAAGTCTCACCCGAGGTAGAGGCAGGGGTGGTTGCAATACTTAGGTGTCTGCAACCTTAGCTGGGACACAGATCTGTGATTATAACACTTAGCAATCACCTAGCATATATTATTCATCAATATTCAACACTTATGATACTTCGCAGATAGCATAGAGCATCACAATATGTACTTAGATCTAAGATAATTCAACATTTAGCCACAACAACATAGATTAGATTTGGCAAATCAAGCACTAAGCATCTTACATATCAGATCTAACATTCATTCATATCTCAAAAGAAAAAAACATAAATAGATCTATCTAAACACATCAAATCACTTAGCAAAGGAAGAGACAAACACATCAGGTCGAGGCACAGAGCACCACACACATATTTATCCTGGTTCACCCCCACCCTGGGGCTACGTCCACAAAGTCTTGTTCTTTATCAGCTTCAGTTAATCAGGTTACAACACAGATCCATCCAAATCTCTCTTTGCATAGGACAAAAGATCTGTGCAGCTCGCTAGATCCCTCTTCCTTGCATTACAACACTTAACTTGCACTTAGCCTTGTAAGCCTTACATAGTTCACACGAAGCACCTATTCAACATCACATATATGCACTACCAATTGCACTAAGAAATCGCACCTACTTCACATCTACTTCACATCTATTTATACATACAAAAGTGGGCCTAAGCGTGGGTAAACCCACGGGCCGACATCCCTTTCCCATTACATTAACCCAAAACCCTAAAAGGACCCAAAAAGGGGTCTAGCTTCCACGATTTCGTCTTTGCGTTGCACTCCATCTTTGACTAGCTGTCAAAGTCCCAAAAATGGTCAAATATGACCAAGTGTTCCTCAAAACTTGGTCAGGGCCAACAGGCCCCCAACACTCACCTGTGACTTGTCCCGAGTCACTCAGGTCTCGGTAACTTTGCCTCCAAGATCTTGAGCTTGGCTTGCTCTGCTTCAAATTGTCTCTATGCTACTACTTATTTCTCAACAAATTCCTGAACAACCGCTTCGCTGATAAGTCCTTCCAGTTACTACTCGAATATAACAACTACTTGTTCTAGTAGTGTTCCTTTTCCTTTAATTTCTTCAAACAGTAGGTAGGCCGCCTCCTAGCTCGGATGGAGTTTCTGGGTGAATTCCATCACTTTGTTTTGCGTGGTAAGAATAAGTTGTTGTGAAAAGAGTTGTTCATGGGATCTCTTCATCCTCTCGATGGGTGATAGGAGCTTGAGATGCGCCTGTACTGTATCTGTGTGATTCTTTGCTTCCTGGAGTTGGGACTCCAGTTTCTTCAACTCTAGGTCTTCATATAGTTGTTCTTATATTTGCACGCTTCTACTACTTAGTTGTTTACATTCTGTAGCAAGTGTTTTAATCCTCTCGACTGCGCTCTGAGCAATCAATTCGCATTGGTCGCGCACTTCTTATGGAGTCTGTGGTATGGTTTGAAGCTCTAATTCCACAACCCTTTGTTGAAGTTGTTGAATAAATTCAGCCAGCTTCATCACTTGGTTCTCTATGGGCTCTTTGGCCTTCTTATCTAAGCCGGTCATAGAGAGAAATTCTTTGTTGACTACTTCCTTAATTCCTATCTTCTTTGCGAGCAGCTGCTCTTTCTCTTTTTGGATCTTCACTCTGTCTTCTTCAAATTTTTCTTAGAGAGCATTCTTCTCTTGTTGCACGGCTTAGCTTTGTTCAATAATTTCCTCCTGTGCTTTATTTAGGGCCTGGGTGGCTTGCGTTTTTTCTTCCTGAGCATGTTGAAGGCATACTTCGACTGTATCAACAATCTTGCGTAGTTGAACTGATTCATCTCCCACTTCTGTTGTTCCTTCTGGCAGAGGTACAATAGATATTTCTTGGCTAGACCGGAGTGCTTGTTGTACTCCTTGGAGCACGATCTCAATTTGGCTATACATTTTTTCCTACTTTGCCTCCTGCTTCTCTATGATTTCATTTGAAGCATCATTGATTGCTGCAATAATGAAATCAAAGTCATCCAATGTGACAAAAGTCCGCATCTTGATTACAAGGGTTCTTGGTTTCTTTCTGGAGTAAGATTTCAAAGGTGGGACCTTCCTTTTCTTCAATGAGTCTTCTTCATCCCTAGTAGGTGGTACTTTGAATTTCTATAGTTTAGTTTATGTACCTTCTTTGTCATCACCTTCTTCATCTGGTGTAATGGAATCCATCCTTACAGATAGGTTGTCAACAGCCTGGACTTCTTCAATCTTCTTCGTCATCTTTTCTTTCTTTGTCTTACTGGGCCTAGGTGTCTCCTGCGCAGTTCTGGAGTTGTTGACGTCGATCATTTCTGTGGGGTCTACTGAAACAAGGAGGTCCGCCGACAATTCCTTGGTGGTCTCTTCCAGGTCTTCTTATGTCATCTTATAATAGTACTGAAGCTATTCCTAGTGCTCATCAGTGCATGGGGTTAAGTTTATAAAGTGGCAATCTGTGCTAAACTTTATCATAGGTCAGAATCTTTGTAAAGTGTTCGGGGTTATGCAAGGGTCACTCCTTATGGATTCTTTCAATTGGTTTTAGTATGCGTGGAAAACAACATTCAATTTCCATTGCTTGCTCATGTCGTTTGAGTACCATAATGTACTGAACTTCACGGCTAGTGGCTCAAAGGGGTCAAGGTCCAGGAAGGTTGCGCCTTCCGGTAGCTCCCATGCAACAAAATCGAGCAGTATCAGGAGCCAACTGAAATGGAAATCATGCCCCTGATCATGGGCTTCTCTCTAGTCAATCTCTAGTTGATTCACCAGGTACTTCGCCCAATTCATCTATAGTCCCTCTGCGCACATTCCTGCGAGGTCAACTACAAATTCAAATACTTGTGTTGGTTGATTCTTGCGTACCAACTTCCCTGTGATCACTTGGCATGCGAGGCGCATTGCGCCACTTTCAATAGAGGATACCTTGTAGCCTCTCACACCTTTCTCAACATCGCCATAGGCTTCTTTGATATTCTGCATAAGAGCGCGGTCTACGATCTTTCCATGATAGTACTCATGGGGATCAGGGCACTACATGCTAGTCCCAATGATCCTATTGATTAGCGTCAGATAAAAAGTTATGCGACAGTCTAATCATAGGTATCCTCTATGGTAACTTTCTAGCAGCAATTTTACACAAGCATTCACCTCCTGGTGTCTGTCAAATTGTGGTGTTTTCATAACATTGAGCAAAGTAGACTACGTGAGGTTCATTGACCATTGTTGAGGGATGAGCTTCAAATTCTTTCCCTTATTTCTTGTCAAGTACTTATATGGGGATAGCATGTTGTAAACTTTACGGTCCCCTAGGTTGAAGTCACAAAACTTCAATGCTGTAACCTTGTCTTGATCTATGCAGTAGGTGCGTAATCATTTCAGTAGATATGCAGTGACTAGGGTGTATTCAAAGTCTCTAGGGACATTGTCCCTGTTAATCTCACTACTCAGAGGGGGTATGTAAGCTAGTAGGATGGATGGCACTAACTTTGCGTTGGCTATGTTGTCCTTATGCTTAGTTCTTCTCTCTGCACCGACGCGAGATGTTCCTTCTCGAGCAGTCGACGGGGTGGCTTTCACTCCTCTTGTCAATGATGCTTGGACTCTGGTGGACATTCTTCTTTCCGACATGACTCTCTCAGTCATTAAATCGAGAAGGACCTCTGTGACGGATTCCTCAAGTGCAGTGAGCTCATTGGACATATGCACTCAATAAAGATAATTGGGGTCATGATGATCTCAAAATACTGCACTAGGATGAACAATCTGCTTGCAATGATCACTGTAGACAATCACTAGTTCTGCGGGCTTCGACTTTTCAGTTGGCAAAAGTGTTCTTCAGGAACAACGCAATGAGATAAATAGGAAATTCGTCAACGGTCTTCTTGCAATGGGTATGAATCTTCCATGAACATTGATCCATCCATTATGGCATGGTCCAACGGTATGGTGGTGATCCTTTAATGCTTTTCTGTCCATTTGGGGTGCAAGTCAAATGGGTATATCGGTCCAATAGCTATATTTCTTCGCCACGGTGAAGTGCCATATGTCGTTGTTTTCATATCCCGACGAAGCTCAATTCCTTTGATTTTTCCTTCTGTGAAGTTTCCTCTGGAATCTTCTGTAACTTTTCGATCTTGGCTCTCTTATTACTTAGCTTCCTAGCCTTCTTCATAGTGAGCTTCGTCTCGGTTATCCTTTTTCCATTCTGATTCTTATCTTCTCTCAACATAGTCACTTCGTAATGCTGAGATTTTTTCTTCAGATCCAAGGGTAATACTCCTTCATCATATGGATTAGGTATTTTGGTCTTTTGTGGTTCCTCTAATGCTATTATAGCTTCGAAATCCAAGTCCTTGGTGTTCAATAGCTTAGATCCGTTCTCTTGTTCTTCCATCAAGTAGGTGATCCTTCTAGTCATAAATTCCATGAGTTCTTGATTCTTCTATTCTAGGGCTTCCTTTTCTTCTTTTCTCCGGATCTAGTCTTTTTCAATCCAGGTCTTGCCTAACAAATATGGAAATGGGGCATGGTCCACAATAAATTTAATAACTTTGAATTCTTCCTCTGTCGAAGCTCCATGGGTACTCATAGCTGTCTGGGTAATCCTGCCACATAGGGTTACCATTTTTCCTTTAAACAACCCTATTTTTCCTAGTGAAGGAACCATAGTAGGCCTTCCTAGGGTTTCCCAAGGACTTTATGTCATAATTTTCATCTTTGTTACCTCATCCAGATCATAGTCAATGTCGAAGTCTCCTATTATTACTTCGATTTTCTCCTTTTCTGTGAAGATCTCTGACAAACTGGCATCTTTATGTTCATCCAGGGTTTCTTTCATTTTCAGTAACATAATCTCTGATTCTTTCTGGGGTTCTTCTATAATCTTAGTCTCTTGATCTCCTTCAAAGTTTTCTTGCTCCATATTCATCTTTTCAAGTCTAGCAATCATTCTAGGGCAATCCAGTACTTCATGGTCCATATCCTTACAATAGAGGCAACTAGGGTTTCTCCCAGGGAATTCCTTAGCAAGATGTCCTGGTCTTCTGCAACTGTAACAAAGAGTTAATCCTCTCTTTCTCTTCAATGATCCCCAACTTTTCTTGTATGTCTTTCTAGGGTCGTAATGGATAGCTTGCAAAAATTTCTTTCTAGGGTCCTGCATCCATTGGTTAGTCCAAAAATTCTTTCTATGCATAGGTATAACATATCTTTCATTATTCTTATCAGATCTATTCATATCAAACATTCTTTCATCTAAGAATGCCCTAGTTTTCAAGCTAGGAGAAAATCTATCAAGCATACCTAAATCCATACTTTAGAAACACAAATTTTCACTTCTTTTACTTCTACAGGGCACAAAGCTTCTAGATCTAAGAACTTTTAACTATTCTTACCTTTATCAGAGCATAGAGCTTACAGATCTTGCTTATTTTCTTCAGTATCAACCTCTTTTCTTGCAGATCTGACTTCTTTCCTTTAGATATGTTCTTCCTTCTTTAGCACAGATATTTTCAAAAACAATGGATCACTACGCACTCGGGCATAGATCCACGCACAAAGCTTTCACAATTTCAGGACGAATCTTTGCACAAAGCTTCTTCTGCTCAGTTCCCAACAATCACAGTTTCAAGTCTCGGCAACAGAACCATTTTTTGGCACAGGGGAAGACCCAGGGTTCAACGCTACAACAACACACCAACAAAACCCTAACTACCAAACCTTTCGACAACACCTGCGAAGCAGATGAAGTCTCACCCGAGGTAGAGGCAAGGGTGGTTGCAAGACTCAAGTGTCTTCAACCTTAGCTGGGACACAGATATGTGATTATAACACTTAGCAATCACCTAGCATAGATTATTCATCAATATTCAACCCTTATGATACTTCGCAGATAGCACAGAGCATCACATTATGTACTTAGATCTAAGATTATTCAACACTTAGCCACAACAATATAGATTAGATTCGGAAGATCAAGCACTAAGCATATTACATATCAAATCTAATATTCATTCATATCTCAGAAGAACAAAACATAAATAGATTTATCTAAACACATCAAAGCACTTAGCAAAGGAAGAGACAAACACATCAGGTCAAGGCATAGAGCACAACACACAGATTTACCGTGGTTCACCCCCACCCTGGGGCTATGTCCACAAAGTATTCTTCTTTATTATCTTCAGTTAATCAGGTTACAACACAGAGCCATCCAAATCTCTCTTCGCATAGGATAGAAGATCTTCGTAGCTCTCTAGATCCTTCTTCCTTGAGTTACAACACTTAGCTTCCTATAGCAACCTCACAGTAACTTGCACTTAGCCTTGCAAGCCTTACACAGTTCGCATGGAGTACTTATTCAACATCACATAGATGGACTACCAATTGCACTAAGCAATCACACCTACTTCACATCTACTTCACATATGTTTATACATACAAAAGTGGGCCTAAGCGTGGGTAAACCCATGGGTCAACATCCCTTTCCCATTACATTAACCCAAAACCCTAAACGGACCCAAAAAGGGGTCTAGATTCCATGATTTCCACTTCGCGTTGCGCTCCATCTTTGACAAGCTATCGAAGTCCCAAAAATGATCAAATATGACCAAGTGTTCCTCAAAAATTGGTCAAGGCCAACATGTCCTAAGGATTGGATTTACCTCTGATTTCTTTGAAGATCACATCTCGACTATGCATTGTTCTCCTTGACGTAGTATCCCAGAGATTACATCCTTTCATAACTTCTTTGTAGCCGATGAAAATACATTTGAATTCCTTTGTGTCCATCTTGCTCCTCTTTTCCCTGGGAACATGCACAAATGCATCACATCCAAATACTTTGAGATATTTCACTGAAGGCTTCTTACCAGACAATACATCATTTGGAGTTGTGTCGACTAGCACCGACGAAGCAAACATATTCACCAAATATCTTGCAATCTCAACTTCCTCTGCCCATAATTCTTGTGTGATCCCAACACCAGTGAGCATGCTCCTTGCCTTATCCATCAACGTTTTGTTCATTCTCTCAAAAACTCCATTTTGTTTTGGGGTATATGTTGTGGTATTTTGGCATGCTATGCCAAAATTCTTATAAAACTGATCAAATTATTTTACATAGAATTCACCATTAGTGTTTTTCCTTAACACTTTAATCCTCTTCTCTATTTTGTTTTCCACAAGAGATTTAAACTCCTTAAATCTCTCTAAAACCTTTGATTTCTTCCTCAAGAAATATATCCATGTATTCTTGGAAAAATCATCTATGAAGGAGACATAATATATGGATCCACCAAGTGAAGGTATTGTAACCAGACCAAACAAATCACTATGCACTAGTTATAGAATCCCATTCTCCCTCATTGCTCCATATGGGAAAATTACCCGACTTTGTTTCCCATATATGAGATGTTCACAAAAGTCAACTTCTAAACAACATTTAGGAAAAACTTTGACCATACCTTTTATTTGCATATATCGAAGCCTTTTTTCTGCAATGTGTCCCATCATCTTGTGCCATAACATGGTTGGGTCATTCTCAGCATGTCTTGTCGAGTCGGTTTGAACCAATTTGTCTTGAGTTGAGTTGATTTGTGTCAGCATCAAGTTGGGTTGAGTCGTAGTCAACTCGATTTCAGGGGAAACAATGTTGTTGCATCTAGTCGATTTAACATTCCCTAACAACTTCTACATGGTACCAATCCAAACTCCTCTCATTAATACCATCTCACCCTTGACCATATTGCACTAATCCTTATGAAATAGAGTATGCACACCTACATAACTCATCTTACTGACATATACCATGTTTCTTTCCAAACCCAATATGTCTAGCACACCTGGAAGGGTTCTTGTCCTCTCATCATGCAGTGTCATTTGTACTCATCCCTGTCCAACAATTTTTGTTGTCAATTCGTCCCCAAGGAATACATTCCCCCATCATATCTTTCAAATTCATAGAACCATTCTTTATTTGGTGTCATATGATAGTATGCACATGAGTTGATAAACCAAACATCTTGATCTGAATGTGTACTGGTTGAAGCTAGGTACACATCACCTCCCTTCTCTGAGTTCTCGGTCGACTACTTCTCATTGGATCCATCATTGCCTTATGTTTCCTTGACTTACATTCCTTTTATAATTCCCAAATTTACTGTATTTCTATCATCTTCGCATTGAATGAACCACGGATTTATATCTACCCTTCGACTTGAAATTTCTACCAAAGAATCTTTGGTCGATCCTTCCATTTTCTTTATTCTCATTTTTGTTGACAACAAAGAAGAAACCATGTCCTGTATCATTAGTGTGGTTGTATTACTCCCAATATCTATGACTAAGCTATCCCAGGAGACTAGAAAAGAACATAATATGATGATACACTTCTCCTCATAAGTGATATTAATATCGACAAACGATAACTAGCTTAACATGGTATTAAACACATTTAAATGCTCAGTCACTAAACTTCCATCACTCATCCTCAAAAGATACAGTTTATTTCTGAGAAACAAATTATTAACCATAGATTTTGACTCGTATAAGCTTCCCAACTTTTCCCACAATTTCTTGATCGAATCTTCCCCACACATTTAACAACATCGAATCTACAAGATAAAGATGAATAATACTTCTTTCTCTTCTTTCTAGTTTCTCCCAGTCTTCCATCGACATGCCTGTCGGTTGGGTACATAGATAGACAATTTTACATTGTTCTCGATCCACAATAAGATATTCGACTTTAAGCTTCCAAAGCTCAAAATTCTGGCCATTCAATTTTTCTATCTCTATTTTGGAATTGCTCGCCATTCTTTACCGCGATCTTTAACATAATTTATGAATTATGACTCTTACTGTACCTAGGGTTTAGTTCTCATATTCAAGATTTGAAAATCAAGTATGATATACTCACCAAAGAATTACACCACTCTGATACCTCACTTGTCAAGGAAAACCTAAGCTCTTATGCCACATGTCAGGAAATGCAGAGTAATTCCACACTAATCCTAGCAGATGTTACCCATGATTTTGGTCGTCATGATGATGTATTGATGATGGTGTACTCAGGCTCTTCATAAAAACTTTCTCCTGAGAAGAGTTACTTTCATCTCTTCCCAGAAAACTCATTTTTAAAGAAGGTCCGTAGGTTGCTAATATATTTGGGTGCGAGAATGCCTGATTCTCGCAGGCTCCCTTAAGCCAGGGTGCAAACTTCTCGCACTGTGCTGAATAGCTAGGGTGCGAACTCTTCCTAAAGCATGGAAAAATATGAATTCTCGATGTTTCTAGAAGGGAATGTTCTAAAAGGATGGGTTGGCATTCGAATGGTTATCCTAGTACTGGATTCTCTGATATTTTGGGATCATTCTTATCCAAGTAACTATTTCATTATCTCCTATATATTGAGGGAATTCTCATGGAAAAGGTTAAGCAAGATTCATTGGAGAATTGGTGAAAATAATTGTGTGAAGGACTTAGCATGAATAGCAACTTGGAGACCCTAGCAAGTCTACCAAGAGGATTTGATCTTCTTCATACAAATATTGAGAAAGTGTGTGTGTTGGAGCCAAGAGCCATCGAAAGGAAGTTTGTGACATCAAGGCTCAGGTTGTAATCTTTACTTTCCATTAATATGATACAGTGGCATGTCCCTTTCCCATAAAGCTAATCTCACTTTATTGTGTAATTCCTTGATCATACACATAGGTTGACTATTGAATATATTTTTTTATCTTCTCTTTGGTTGGTTTGTGTTGTCTTAGTCTTGACTTCACGAGAGAGCCAGAGCGAAGCTAGAGCAACAGAGACCCTAGGAAGCGATATAAAGGTATGTTACTTATCCATTCCTACTAGTTGATTCAATGGTCAAAACTTAGGGAAAGAGTCATGTCCTGTCCTATTTTGTTCTAGATCCAGGTGGACTTAGGGAGATCAATTAGTGTCTGCACCTACCGATTAGTCTGATAACAAAATTGGCGACTCCGCTGGGGATCATCCCATTTTCTTTGTGGATTTTGGTATCTTTTTGTGGCCATTTTCTCTGGTTTTAATTTTCTCCTGTCCTATCAATCTCTGAGTCTTCAGGATATCCTGATAGACCCTTTGGGTCCAGAGGCCTTTTCAAATTTTGCTTCATTTTCCAAAATTTTGACTATGTTCAGACATTCTCGCACTGCACTTCACTGCAGCCTGTGAGAATTGGTAGGGTTCACATTCTGCCTTTAGGATTCAGTGCGAGGTTCTCGCACCCTGCTCAAGGGTCACCTATGAGAATCAGTGATTCTCACACTGTGTAGTATTGCCAGCCTGTGAACTCATTTTTTCAAAAATTTGGATTTGAGTTTTGGCATATTCAATTGCCCAGATTAGTTTAGTTGCCTCATAAGAGTTTCTTGGAGCATTGATTGATGTCTTTCTTGTCTTTGTTTGTGTGCATGAACAGTCTTAGGATTTCAAGGCTCTTCTTGTCATTTTTTTCTTGACTTTCGTTCCTTGACTTTTCTTGGCAACACCATACTCTCTGATTTCGGAATCTGAGTGTGTTTGATTAGTTAAGAACCGGTGATCGGTTGAAAGTCAATTTTTCTTGGTCTTTATTATGCAATTGAAAGACTGTATTGGTTGTCTTTTTATTTTTGTTTTCATTGAAAGAGTTGATTGGGTTTTTGTTATTGCTTGTTCATTGGTTTTTGATTTTCAGTACTCTCACTATCATAGTGTAGGTCCTTTTTGAAAAGTGAACAAAATTTTTTCTTTCAAAAAATCATTTTCGTTTTCGAAAAACATTGAAAATCACTTGTTGAAGTTATTGAAAAAGACACAATAGAGAATTGTTGTTGATATGTGATTGGTTGCATTTGCATTTTAAAGGAAATTTTGCATTGTAGTTCACGGTTGATCTGGACAAACTTTCTCTCTCTCCTATACATAGGATTCATTGAATGCAAAGTGATCTATTTCATTCTCATCCATGCATTGTTGGGTCAGAGTCATACAACATAAGTTTCATCTCTGTTGCCTTTGAGTAAACAACAGCTCTTAATAACACTGCGCAATTGTAAAATTTATCTAGTAACTCTTTTCTAGGGCTCTATTACACCAACATTTAGCTAGGCTAGCGCTTTGGAGTAGGAAGAGAGATACACTCTCCAAAAGCACAAAACACACAATAGCATCTTGTGTTAGGGAGTGTTAAATTCCATTTGCAACATCTTGTCCTGGGAAGCCCTTCTCACACAAGGGTCAAGCACGAGGTCGCATTGATATTGGCAGAGTTACTCACCCTACTTTGTTGGTATCAGTGTATAGATTTCACGTATTACGGGGATCACTCGGAGGTATACCCATAATGATGAGTGGAAGCCTTTTGAGTTGATTTCAGGCTAGATACCCTGCCCTTGCATGTGGATCGGACTGTCGACTGTTCCCCCAGGCTTTATTGTTGTTGGTGGTGACCTTAGTGACCTATCTTTCTAGGTTCTTACCCAAGGTGACTGTGAAGGGGAAAGTCTTCACGGTACCTGGAATTGACATTGACCAAACTCACTCGGGCTCCTTGGAGGGTATACCCACGATTATGTGTGGGAGATTGCACGAGGGTGTAAGTCCGTTAACTAGGTCATCAGCGTAAATTTTTCACCCTAGCCCAACCCCTTCTCGTCTCATTGTTGCGACATTGGATTTCATCACCAACTAGTGGCTTCGAAATTAGAAGGTCTTGTTTGCTTGGTGTTGCTTCCTAGATTTTGTTTACTAGCGCTTGTTGTTTGTTTCTCGAAGTTGACCATAGGATTTTCTTCGCAAAGTCTGTCACTCATTTACAATAGCTCCTCCATGTCGTTCATGTAGAATGCAGGGTTTATCTCCAGAGCATCTGGAAGGTTCTCAACCCTTGCCCACAAGCACACCTGGAGGCTCTCCTTGGTAGAGTGAAGTCCCAGTTGTCACCACACCACAAGTGGAACGCACTAACTCTCTAGAATGATTTCGAATTACAAATACTCGAGAGGATTTTCGACTTCACCCTGATTCTGAGAGACGTTTTATGTGAGCAAACTCTTTTGGAGACTTAATTGTTGTTTATTCCGGATCTCCATCTGGACCTAGGGACCAAGATCCTTTTTGGTCTACGGGCATTTTTTGAAGGGAACTTTTTGGTCCAGGTTCACCTATCATTTCCGAAATCAACCCGCCTGTGATTTTTGAGATCTCTAGTACAGAGACAGTACTGGTGACTACCGCTTATCACTTTACCGTCCCTACCGAAATGGCCCATCTCACAACTACTTCGAGTGTTCCAATCGGGTTTACATTGGTTAGTCTTTCTCCCATCAACACACCGCGAACGCCCAATGTCAATCCGACACTACCACCTGGATACCGTGTGTTGAATGCTTCCATTCCTACTCCTGTGCAAACTCCATCTGGCTCTCCTAGTGGTCCTTCTTCTTCTGGGAATTTTCTTCTCGGTTTTGTCCCAACACTCCCTCAATTTCCTTTTGGAGGACCTTCTTCATCTTCTACTAGAAATCCTAGTCCTAGTGTAGCTATTCCGTCATTCACTCCAACTTATCAGTTTCCAGTTGGTGGACAATCTCATCAAGGTAGTATAACACAACCCCCTCTCAGTTGCCAAATTCCAATTGGAACATTGCCCTCGATTGGCACACCACCTTCAATGGGAGGGGCAACCCCACCGTATGGGAAAAACATACCTCCGTCCTTGGCCCAATATTGGAATCAGCTGATACAAAATCCTCCTCAAACGTCTGGGGGCAGCAATTTTCCGCTGCGTCTGCAACACCCCCTTGTATGGGCCAACCATATCCCGGTTCGTTTAATTCCATTTTGGGGGAAAATGCTCAAAATCAAGCCTCTATTCTAGGGTATAATCCGATGAGCTACTATCTTGTCCAACCACCACCGAATATGCCTGGATATTCACATTATATGCAAACTTCTTATGGTTCTACTGGTTTGCCGATAGGGCTTCCTCCCCAAAGCCACCAGTACCCATAGGTGAATCGACAGTTACCCTTTCTCGCTACTTTGGATATTCCATATTTGTCAAGGATTTTAAATGATCTTATCCGTCACTCTCCCCAATGGCCTGTTATACCAGCCAAGCTTCCATCGGACATTCCTAAATTCGACGACAAAGTGGGAGAGAACCCAAACAATCATGTTATGACTTTTCAGCTATGGTGTTCATCCAACTCGTTGATGGATGACTCTATTCGTTTACGTCTTTTTCAACGAACCCTTACCAGTTTTGTTGCGAAGTGGTATATCGAATTGCCACGAGGTTTCTTCTTTGACTTCAACACCCTAGCTATGGCTTTCCTTACGCATTACCAGTTACCGATCCGTTATGACATGGGCACCGAGATTTTGACTTCCTTCAAACAGAATAAAGGACTCATATATCTGATCACATCCATGAGTGGTGAAGGAGATGATGTCTCATTAAACTTGAGCTCCCCGATCAATTACTGGCAGAATGGTTTACAAAATCATTTGTGAACGAAATCGGTAAGGACATTTCCATGGGTGGCGTAGTCACGGAAGAGAAGGCTATAAGTCATGCTCAATATCTTGACCTCGTTTACTCACAAACGAGAACACTTTATGATTTATTACCTGATTTACCTCGTCCTAACCCTTCCAGCACTTCAACTACTCCAGCTGCCTCACATGCAGCTGACGGTGTGATTGGTACTTCTCAAGCTCAATCACATTCCTCTTCAAGCACAAACCCTAAATCGACTTCTTCTAATGTTCAAAATGATCCATCTCCTGCCCCTCCCACCAACAAGACTTATGAGGCAAATGTCGTTCAATCTACCCCAGCCGGTAAAAACAAATCTAAAAAGGGCAGAGGTAAGAATAAGGAGGGAAAAAATAATTCTCAAGTAGAGAAAACCAAAACTACCCCTGTTGACGATCGGGATAAGTGCAAAGCACGATATCATTTCCTTATCTGTGGTGATGATCACTACATGAAGGATTGTCCATGACGTGTCGAGGTTACTAAGTTCCTTCAAGGAGGTCCAAAACCATCTACACCAGCTGTCTTGTCCCAACCCTTCCCGTCTCAACAACAAGCTCAGTTGGTCATCCATGACCAACCCTCATCTTCTACCATTTCCTATGTTTTGATGTGTACTAGTGATTCTAAGCAGAACAATGTTGCGCTCACTACTCGAGCCAAAGATTATTCTTCCTCTAAGGAGAAGGTTGATGATTTACCCCCTTCTTTGGTACAACCCTCTCCCACGACTCCACCTACAAACGGTCCTCTTCATCTCGAACAACCAAGCCTCGACACAGTTCTGCAACCCAGAACTACAACATTGTTGAAGATCTGGCCTAAGCACCTTCTGCAATGTCAGCCCTTGAAGTCCTTCAAACTTGTCCTGCACAACAGAAGGCACTGTTGAAAGCTATCGGTGGAATTGATCCGACAGATACAAATTTAATAATATTTGACTTGGAAGATCACATTCCAAGGTTACCCCCTCAACTTGCGTTCCAGATCCAAGTGGTTGTCTCTGACAAAAACATTTTCCCAACCGTTATTGACGAGCGTGCCTCGACGTGCGTCATGTCTGTCGCTTGCTGGAAAGCCATTGGCTCTCCTTCTTTGAATGAATCCCAGAACACTCTTAAAGCCTTCAATGGCTCCGATTTTAAGCCCTATGGTGTTCTTCTATCATTTCCCATCATGTTAGAAGGCAAAATGGTCCAAGTCGAAGTGGAAGTCTTTGACGTTCCCCTTGATTATAATCTTCTGCTTGGACGCAGCTAGATCGATTCCATGCGCGTAGTTGTGTCAACCATTTTCCGTGTGTTATGTTTTCCACACCAAGGTAAGGTTCTTACCGTCGATCAACTCGCGTTCTTCAACTCCGATACTCGTACTGGAAACATACTGTTTATTGCTAAAACCCCGTCGGGTTATGAGAACATCGGTGTAGGCCTTCTCAAGGACTCTTCGTTAATGGGTACTTTCCCCATTCCACCGCCTGATGTTCCACACTCGTATGTTGCTTCCATCAATATGATCTCCACTTTGCCTCACGAACTTCTTGCCTCTCATGACCCTTGGATAGTCCCTGACCTCGGAAATCATCTTCATTTCGACGACGAAATTCCATTAAGTCCAGTTGAATCCGCCTATCAGGCCACTCAATCGACAACACCTTCTACCCCTTCTCTTGATGAGTTGTCTCCTGATACTTTTCGTGTTATTTTTCCAACTGACGAGATGATCATGTCTGTCATGGAGGATATCCCTTCGGACGATGGGCATCATCGTTCCATTCTCTTTCTGGAGCAACATACCCTCGAGAACTACCAATGGATTTCGACCCCGTCGACCGTTGTCATCATCTCAACTATTCCCGAGTCTACACACAATGTGTTTTTCAAAGGGAACTTAAGAAATATCTCACCCACGATTCCCATTGACATATCCATCAAACCTGGAATCGTCGAAAATGTCCATATTGGAGCTTCGTGTTCCCCTGACAAAATAGTCACCTATACGTCCCTTTTCAAAGAATTTTGTGACATCTTCACCTGGAGTTACAAAGAAATGTCGGGTATCGACCCGGAAATTGTGATACATGAGATAAAGACATATCCTGACACTAAACCCATCCGGAAACGCCTTCGTCTAGTTCACCCATGTAAAGTGGCTGCTATAAAACTCGAAGTCGAGAAACTTCTGAAAGTCGGCTTTATTTATCTAGTGGCTCTCATAGACCGGGTTTCCAATCTTGTCCCGATTGACAAGAAACAAGGTACAATTCATGTATGCATTGATTATAGGTATATCAATAAAGCTTGTCCCAAAGACAACTTTCCTACCCCTTTCGTCGACCAGATTATTGATGACTGCACCGGAAGTGAAATCTTCTCTCTCATGGATGGTTTCTCCGTATATAATCAAATCAACATTGTTCCCGAGGATCAACACAAGACTGGTTTGATTTGTCCTTGGGGTACTTTTGCCTATCGTAAACTTCCTTTCGGTCTCAAGAATGCTGACGCTACTTTTCAACGCGCTATGTCTTATGCTTTTCATGATATCAAGCATATCATTCAACCCTATTTGGATGACTTACCCACTCATTGAATGTGCAAAGTCGATCACCCAACCCACCTCTGAGCCATTTTCGTTCACTGTCGGTTCTACTGTATACATTTGAATCCTCACAAGTGTGTTTTCTGTGTGGAATCCAGTCGTCTTCTAGGTTTCATCATTTCGCGTCAAGGGATCCGGGTGGATCCTTTGAAGGTTGAGGCGATTCTTAATCTCTCTCCTCCTTCTACACTTCACTAGTTGCAAATTTTGCAAGGGAAAGCAAACTTTCTTCATCGTTTTATCCCCAATTACGCCGAGATAACTCATGGTTTTACACAGCTATTAAAGAAGGATTCAGAGTTCGTCTGGGATACCATTTCCAACAACGCTTTTAAGGCTTTGAAATTGTCCCTAACACGCGCTCTGCTTCTTTTTCCCCCTGATTATAGTCATGATTATTTCCTTTATCTTACTGCCTCAGAGTACACTATTGGTATGGTTCTCGTTTAAGAGGATGATGCTCACGACAAACATGTTATTTACTACTTGAGTCGAAGTCTCACGCCGACTAAAATCAAGTATCAACATGTCAAGAAACTGGCCTTGGCTGCCGTGCAAGCCATCCAATGCTTCTGGCACTATATTATCTCATTCAAGACTATGGTGATTTCTCATTGAAACCCTATGCAACACATTTTGACACGTCAATTGATAGGGGGAAAATACTCCAAATGGATTGTGATACTCCAGGAGTTTGACCTGGAATTTGAATGTGCCAAGTCCAAGAAGTCCTTAGTTTTTGCTGAGTTGATATGCAAATTTCCCCATTCGACAACGGAAAATGTAGCAGTTGATTCATTACCCGATGAATCTCTTTTCCTTATTAGCACTGATGATATTTGGTGTGGGGATATCATTATATATCTCCAAACCCAGAATTTCCAGCCAACTTTGTCTAGTACTGAGCTACATCGTATACGGTATCAAGCTCGTCAATACATTATCCTCGGGGATACTCTTTATCGTCGGGGGATTGAATCTGTTTTTCGACGTTGTCTAACGTTTGACGAAGCCGAGAAATATCTGAATAACTACCGTTCTGGAGCATGTGGTGGTCATATGTCTGGGTATGCTACTGCCCAGAAGATCCTACGAGCAAGGTATTTTTGGCCTTCTTTGTTTAACGATTGCATCATCGCCATTCAGAAATGCCATGCGTGCCAGACCTATAATAACAAGATCCGGTCACATCTCGCTCCTCTTCACCATGTGGTCTCAGTTGGTCCCTTTGCGAAATGGGGCATCGATTTCATGACATGTCACCCTCACTCAGCCGGGGGGCATGGTTACATCATTGTAGCCGTTGATTACTTTACGAAATGGGCCGATGAGATGCCGACATTTGACAACACTGGAAAGACAACAACATTGTTCCTTTTTAATCACGTCATAGCTCATTTTGGTGTTCCCCAAGCTATCGTCACTGATCACGGTAGCCACTTTAGGAATTTTATGATGTCTGAACTTATGGAAAAGTTGGGTCTTCATCATGATAACTCAATGCCCTATTATCCACAAGCCAATGGCCAAGTCGAAGCGATTAACAAAGTTCTCATAACTATGCTCCGACGAATGATAGGGATTCATAAAACAAGTTGGAACACAATGTTGTTTTTGGCATTGTGGGCTTACCGGACATCCGTCAAGTCCGCTACTGGGTTTACACCTTTTTGGTTAGTCTATGTTGTGGAAGCCATTATTCCTATTGAATGTGAGATACCCTCTTTAAAACTAGCTATTGAACTCCTACCCAACACTTCTGCTGAGGAAGAATGTCTATTGTATCTTATGCGATTAGACGAAACTCGACATGATGCCACCCTAGCCACCCTAGTCATAGAAGCCCAAAAAAAGCACGCAAGGCCCAATACGACAAGCATGTCAAGCCTCGCATTTTCTCCGGAGGTGATCTTGTTCTTCTCTATGAACAGGATCGAGATATGTTAGGAGCTGGGAAATTCGAACCCATGTGGTAAGGTCCTTACATCGTTCGACGAGTTTTGGAAAAAGGAGCTTATGAGTTGGTAGATTACGATGGTATCCCTTTGAGTGAGCCCAGGAATGGGTTGTACTTGAAGAAGTACTATGCATAAAATCATCTATGAACTAGTACTTGTATTTTTATTGTATCATACTTTTTGTGTGTTACTATAGCTTGCTTTTGTCGTTATCTGGTCTTTGCCCTTATGTGACGTTGTGCTTGATTTCCATATGTCGGAGTCTTCACTACCCTATATTGGCTTCCCTGATGGCGCTAGCCGTAGTACTCATAACCTTGCTTTCGCTACGTGGGAAATTTATGCCCCTACAAACGAACTTGTCTCCTTACGAGGTGTGTGCCTCGGCTGTGCGACCAACAACATTGCAGAGTATAGCGCCATTATTGAATTATTTGTTGATGCTGTCTCACTCAGAGTTCATCATTTGGTTGTGAGACTTGATTCGAAACTTGTAGTACTACAGTTAAGTAATGTCTACTCTATTTGAAGTCCTACTTTGTTACAGGTGTATTTGCGAATTCGCCTCTTGGAACGTTATTTTGATCACATTGAATATCAACATATTCCTAGATGTCTAAATACATTAACAGATGCATTGGCTAATTATGTATTGGACATACATTTGAATCATTTATAAATAAATCACATCAATATTCACACAATATAAGGTAAACCAGTAGAAGTTGTCTGTATATATAACGATCAAAAGAGTTTTTTACAAAAAGTTTTTCCGAAGACCAAAATGTCAAAATCTGAAGCTCATAGCTTCTACAAAGTGACGTCATGGATGGCGTTCATGGTAACACATGATTGCCCGAGCAACCCTATGGAGCAGTCGACTCATGGATCCTTACACTCCTACAGTATGACGTTGATCGCGTCATGGAACCTCTTCTAGAGACATGTCTGGAATATCTGCGGTCAAGCCCTCTAGATTTTGTTCCACCACTTGATAATCCTCAGCATATTGTGGCACTATCGCTACCTCTCCTCACCGCTGAATGGGAGAAGCACCAAGAGGTCTGTATGGTCCAACATCTGTGACATCAACAACAATTTTTTATTAGTCTTTGAATGAACATATAAAACAAAAACATTTGAATATGATAAAAATTCACAAAACATTTAAAAAGGAAAATGTGTGTACTTATTACCAAGGTCCCCCCACTGAGCATCCTCTGGCAATACTAAATCTTGATCTCCTCGGAAATCCAACCTGATATAAGCATAGTCGTCAACCATCAACAGTTGTGGTTGAATCCAGTCAAAGAAAGTATCATCATACTTGATGATCAGTCCAGCCACATGCTAGGCCATAAGCTGATAACATCTCAGCATCCTTGGATCCCTGGGAGCCGGTATATTCCACTCAACCTGCAGCCTCAGTAATGGGACCCTCTCAAGGAATAAGGACACCAACAAAGATCCGTACCTAAATTGCTTCAGGTTGCCTCGTCTGCATTTGGTCAACTGTCCTTTTATCCTTCGAAGTACAGCATTTGCCCAGTTGAACACCCGAGGCTCAGTACACTCAATAGCATACTGGAAGTAACTCTATAATTCCATGTGAGGAGCAGAACTCCCAGCCATCCAAGCTATGGTGAATAGGATAGTACGGAGGGTCAAATATCATACCCCCAAAATAGCTACTTTTCCTTTCTTTCTCTCAGCCTTGGGAACATAGTGTAAACGACAATACTCACTCATCTGCAACCCACCACCTCTGCTATCATTCAGCCTCACATAGTACCCTCACCGGGACAATCTAGTCAAAAAGTAAATGTCCTCAATGTCTAAGGACAGTGTGTGGACCCCCACATGAAATACCTGCTGATCAGGGTCCAACATATGCACCAGGTATTCTAATAGTCTGACTTGGGCCCTCATGCCCGGGATGTGAAAGTACTTCAGTAGTCCACAGTTTCTCAAAGTAGTTATAGTAGGTGGATGATTTTCGTCCATTGCATTGTCTTCTTCGTGCTCCCTTTTGCGCCATTCAAGCACCATTTTGATGGCCAATTATCTACATAAGGAACACAAAAAGAAGATTAGCAACTTTTTTCATGATTTGGTTCGTGTTCATTGGCTAAATTTTTAAAAAAAAATTGAGCTTTGCGGTTCTTGCAGGTGCCCTGTGTGCACAGTGTGAGAACCTTGCAGGCTGCCTTAGGCTCACCTGTGAGAATGCCCCATTCTCGCAGGTCCCATGTAGCCTACCTGCGAGGATGGCAGCACACAAGTAGGGCTTGCAAAATCAACCCAAAATTGAAATTTAACCAATGAAATTGCAAAATTAAACCATGAAAGTGTTAAGGACAAAGAGCCTACCTTACTGTCACTGACATCTCACTGAATGATCTCTCGTAGCTCTCGCAATCTAACGCCGAACTTTGAGGGTAAAAGAGGGGTTTTTTAGCTCAAATAGTGGAAAGGTAAAAATGATGTGGTAAAAAGAGTATTTACTCCTTTTTATTTACTTTTAATATGTCATTTGGTTTTTTATGATTATTTATCTATTAAACCCTAATCACTAATGTCATTTTGAGTGTAACTTTTGTAGGCGTGATGATTTCTATGGTCAAATACAAGGATGCAGACATGTTTTTCTTTGTCATCGCGTGTTTTTGATTTTTTTTTATGGGTTTTTGTATAAAACCTCGAGCGTGCTCTTTATCTGTTCTTGCGCTCGAAAATACATGAGAACGCGATCGAGCATACTTTTATCACTTTTTCTGGCTCAGCAAGGTTATACGAAAAATGAACCCCCCTGGAGTCCTCTTTAAGCTCTTTTCAGACTCTCTAAACATGAAAAGATAGCCGAGAAACCTTGCTATTTTCACGCTCGATAAAGTATTTGAAGTAAGTGTCTGGTGAGCAATAATTTATCTCTTTTTCGGTCTCATCCAGACTATTTTACGAAAAAGGAACTGAGAGAGTTCTCTTTTAAGTGTTTTTCCAAACTCTATAATCATGAAAAACCTTCGAGTTTTCTATCTTTGGACTCATTAAACAAACATTGACAGACTCGTAATGGGACCAAACCACTCCTTCTCAGTGTTCGTTAAATATACTCCGAGGGACTCGTCCGAAGGATGAGCTTACATCAACAAGCATATGTTATCCTCCTCAAGATTGCGTAAAAATAAAGAGGTACTTGACATAAATGGTGGGGGAAAATTTGGGAAAGGGATATGTTTTCATCTTCGTATTGATTGGCAATAAGTGTCGCTCTTGAACATGACACCCGCTATTCATTACATTTGAAGCCGGTTTGGGAAATCCATTTGTCTCTCATTCGATTTGCTACAAGGTCATTCCATGCGTCGTCTTTGAGTCAATGATGCCAAATCATTGGTCGTGTCATTCATATGTTCAAGAGAAGTCCATCTGAAACCTATATTGAGTCAGCCATCTGTAGTTATCCATTCTCTCTGTATCGGCCTTCCCTGTGTCCAGTTCAATTTACATCACACTTCTATTTCACCTTCAAAATTTGTTACTCATTTCGTGTCATTGATGGGGGATACATGAAGGCCCTCCTGTGATGAGTTTTGTTCTGTCGATTTCAGCTCATTATCCAGAATCAAAGATTAGAAATTCTTTGGTACCTTGGATCTTACATGCCTCAATGGCAGGTTTCCTCGCTTTAGACAATGGGTTTACATCATTGACCCCTGATCAAAATATTCCGTCGAATGTTCGACTTCAATGCATTCATTCACACTCGATGGATTGTACTAGTGTACCTTGGGAGTCATTCACATCAATGGTGATTTCCCTTGCACTTGTTAACGTTTCTATCAATGACCGGTAATCAAGTGGTTTCTTCCATGTTCGACTTCAACACATGTAATCACATAGACAGATTCATACTATGGGCGACGAGATTGAAGACCTCGGATATCATCTCTTTTTTCCAGGTTGTGATGGAGTATGTATAATCTGTGACACATAGATCCACTGTGTATGTCTCGTGGCTATGTCGTCTCAATTTGAATTTTTCGCATAGATCCACAGTGTATTCCTGGTGGCTATGCTATATTTTGACGGTGTGGATCCATAGTGTATGATTGGTGGCCATGACCCATGTCTACAATGTCATCAGTCTATGATCTGAGTATGGGAATGCCTACCTCAGAAATAATATATATGATATTCTGCAGATGCTTGGTTGTTCACAGGTTTTTGATTAGGTGTGCTCCTAGTTTTCGACACACACATGCAACTTACAAAGTCTTTCGGCTGTCATTGGTTCCAACCTCATACTTTGGGGGGCATTCTATTACCCATGATTTTGGTCATCATGATGATGTATTGATGATGGTGTACTCAGTCTCTTCATAAAAACTTTCTCTTGAGAAGAGTTACTTTCATCTCTTCCCAGAAAACTCATTTTTAAAGAAGGTTCGCAGGTTGCTAGTATATTTGGGTGCGAGAATGCCTGATTCTTGCAGGCTACCTTAATCCAGGGTGCAAACTTCTCACACTGTGCTGAATAGCTAGGGTGTGAACTCTTCCTAAAGCATGGAAAAAGATGAATTCTCGATGTTTCTAGAAGGGAATCTTCTAGAAGGATGGGTTGGCATTCGAATGGTTATCCTAGTACTGGATTCCCTGATATTTTGGGATCATTCTTATCCAAGTAACTAATTCATTATCTCCTATATATTGAGGGAATTCTCATGGAAAAGGTTAAGCAAGATTCATTGGAGAATTGGTGAAAAGAATTGTGTGAAGGACTTAGCCTGAATAGTAGCTTGGAGACCCTAGCAAGTCTACCAAGAGGATTTGATCTTCTTCATACAAAGATTGAGAAAGTGTGTGTGTTGGAACCAAGAGCCATCGAAATGAAGTTTGCGACATCAAGGCTTAGGTTGTAATCTTTACTTTCCATTAATATGATACAGTGGCATGTCCCTTTCCCATAAAGCTAATCTCACTTTATTGTGTAATTCCTTGATCATACACATAGGTTGACTGTTGATTATATTTTGTTATCTTCACTTTGGTTGGTTTGTGTTGTCTTGGTATTGACTTCACGAGAGCGCCAGAGTGAAGCTGGAGCAACAGAGACCCTAGGAAGCGATATAAAGGTATGTTACTTATTCCTTCCTACTAGTTGATTCAATGGTCAAAACTTAGGGAAAGAGTCATGTCCTGTCCTGTTTTGTTCTATATCCAAGCGGATCTAGGGAGATTAGTTAGTGTCTGCACCTACCAATTAGTCCGATAACAGCATAAGAGAAGAAGAATTTAATCAAGAATGCAAATGAAACAAACAATCACACAATACACCAATATTTTATCGTAGAAACCCTTAATCAGGAAAACCAACATTCCTTTGAGTGTTCTTCTCTCTTGTTATATTATTCAATCATAATAAAAGGTTACATGTCCAACCTTGGTCCACACAAAATATACAATCAACATTATACCCTCTTGCACATGCAAGAACAACTTTGTAGCCAAATCAACTTACATATACATGACCAATAACATATAATTTACCATGCATTAGAATTAAAACATTATCATTATCGCATTCACCTTTATGGAATTACAACATGCCTCTTTATAGTCTTTACAACAAGAAAAACCCTAAATATTAGCACCTAAACGCAATTACAAATCCATGCATATCATTGGTTACAAATCCCACAAATCTCAAGATTCAGTTATAGTCGACTCCATGTCAGGTTTACCAGTCGACCTCCATTCAGTCTCTAGTTCATCATCTCATCCTCGACATTATAGCCCTAAAATTCCCTACCTATGAATACATGGCATTGGCCTTTCTACTTGCACAATTTTCCAAATTACTGCTGAGGATCTCTCCTTAAAAAATATTTTTTTAGAGCATGTACGCATCATGCTTCACTACTTTCCGTGTATGAATGCATGTTTGATATTATACAACTCACTTAAATATGTAGGATGCATGCTAAACAACCCGCTTTTACCTCCAAAAGTTTCAAAAAATAAAAAAATTGCAAGGAATTCGACAGAGTTTACGGGCTATCAATGGTTTCCCAACCATTTTACCCATTGTAGCCCATCCCCAAACCGAATAACCATATTTTTTTCATATAAAAATAGGTCTTGAAGTATCATTCCATAATCAAGCAAGAGAACAAATAAACTATGCCAAAATCCCTTCCCCTTCTAGCCCAAGCTTTGCAGCCCATTTTGAGATTTGGCCTCATCATTCCCCTTCATCTCTTTCTCTTTATGCAATCCATTCCCTTTCCCCAAAGAGATCCATTGATTGTGAGAGGAATCACTGGAATGGTGCACTTGGAGCAAAAGTAGGAGGATCCCATACCTATTTCATGGAGTGTCTATTGATAATAAGGTTGTAATACTTTAATCTTCAACTCGAATAAGAGAGTTATTTTCTTGTCCCAATACTTTGTGTATTTATATCTTTGTTGATTAATGTTTCTATATTTATAACTAAATAATAAAATTGATATATAGAGATGGTATATTTGTAGCATTGTTTGTATAGGTGCTCTTGCATGCTAGCTTTGGGAGGAGACCTGCAGCTTAGGAAGATACAAAGTTGAAGGAAGTCTACATCAGATGTTAGTGCCTAAGGTACACTTACCAATATTACTTCTTTTTTTGTCTTTCTATTCAGATAGTTTGGGGTATTTTAGGATCAGGAGTGTCTTTTAAGGGAAGTCAGTGGTCTTCCTATATTTTGACCTAATATAGTAATAGGGATATTTTCCCCACTAGCAAAATTGGTGACTCCACTGGGGAGTCTCTCTAGGGTCTTAGTGGGATGTTTCTGGTTTCAATTAGTTTTTCCAATTCCTTTAGATTTTTTTCAAGTTTATTGAGTCAATTTAGGGTCTCTAGTCACCTTCGAGGTGGCTACCATATTTCACTTCCTAGCCAGTCTTCCAAGTATTTTTATTTTTGAAAAGTATCATAGGTGTACACGCTCTTCTTTTTCTCATCTCATGTACATACACAATCTTCACAATAGAAATCTTGCGTACATATGCACATTGTTGGTGAAACATCCCGTGTCTATGTGTATTGAAGTTTAAAAAAAAAAGACAAGAAAGAGGATTCTTTCTCTTTCTTTACATAAGCCTTTCGCTTCTGAGGCCTTTCTTGAAATTTACAAGGTCTATGTTAGTAGTCATAGGTTGGGTTAATGATTCGGTTTTAACTTGTTTCTTGATATTCTTGTTTTCCTTAGAGGTTTAGAGTGAGATTTCAAGTTTTAGGTCCTCCTCTGGGTTCTTTTGAATCCCCACATTTACGTAGTTGGCCTAGGGTATGTGTCAATCTTAGGTTCTTTTCTTTCTTTATCCTGTTTTATGCTTTGAAAAACAAAAATAATCTTTTACTTTTGTTTGTCTTCTTTAAGCACTTCAAAAAATAAAAAATAAAATTGCATTTAGTTTGGTAGTGTAGCATAGGTTGTTTGTTTGCAAAAGAGAAGAGTTCCAGTTTCAAAGTTATTTCTTGTTTTCCTGAAAGTATATGTAGTTTTTCTTCATGAAACGAAAAATGTCTTTTAGGAAACTTTTAGTTATAAGATCTTGGAACATTATTTTGAAAAGTTGATATTCACAAAGATTTACAAGCTTTTTCTTTAAAATTTGAAGTATCTAGTTTTCTTTTTCATATAAATGCTCGAAATGTTTCTCCTCTTTTTGTCTCTTCCAAACACCACTAGTTGAAATTTCATATCCTTTGAGTAAATCAAGCCCATAAAATTAATGCTTAACTTAAAATCTATTAGAATTTCTGGTTGTAGGGTTCACCGACTGGTTTAGGATTTTAGGGCCTTGAAATAGGCATGAAGAGGAAACTCTTCAAGGCCATTTAAACGAAACATTGAAGTTTGATATAGGGAGTGTCTAAAGTATAGCATCGTAAGAGATAGTTGGGACACCCCTGTAACATAGGGGTTAAACACGATGTCGAGTAAGGAAAGGTGGAGGAGAAAACCCCTCCAAAGTCGAACCGATCGTAGTGGGGATTGTATATTGAGGGTCTTTCTTTGGAATCACACTGATTTCATTTCACTATGGAGCCTCATGGACCTCGAATTTGTTTAATATCCTCAATTTTCTTCCATACCAATTGATTTTGGCACCCTTGAAAGGCTCCAGACTTCTTATCCTTCTCATTACAATCAACCCGACTATTGAATGTACCTTCCTAGTGACTGACTGCGAGTTGGTAACCTAGTTTCCTATTTTTAAGAAATTACACAAGTGATTGTGGGGGTATACCATGATAACTAAGGAAGATGTCAAATCATGCTTTGCAGATTATACCCGGAAGGTGCTTCCTTGTTCGATTTTCACTTGCACCGGTAAGTTTCTCTAGTGTCAATTGGCATAATTGTCCTTCCCACTAGTTAGTTTTCTTCTTGATTTTCCTTTAGGAAATTTTAATGTGTTATTTATGATTCACACTAGCTAAACCTTACAGTGTCGGTTGATCATTTCAGAAAGTGGAAGATCAACAACTCTGTCATTCACATATGCTTCAGGGCCTGTCATTGGTTACTTTGTAGCCACCTCCACCACCGTTGAGGTGCAAGATTGATAAATAAGGATCCTTCGAAGCTATTGGGCCACATGAAACTGTACCTGAGGCATCTCTGAGAGAATAATTTCCATCCCCAGAGGAATCCATCGTTTCTGACCTCGAGACCGAAGGTTTCATGCCAATAAATCCTCCTATCACTAACTTATTGACGTCGATTCTAATTTAGATAGTCCCTCCCTAGGTGACTTCTCCTGAACACTAGTTTATTCGGCGAGGTAGTGATGGAAGAAAATGTTGCTACTTCATCAGGGAGTCCTCCTAATCCCATTACAACTGTCGCTGGAGGGGGCATTGTACCTCCTCCTCCACCTCTGCCTGCCCAGACCATGATTGTCCGTACACCCACAAATTCAAGCAGTGGTTTGACTTCTTCGATGACTTCAAATACTATTACATTTAATCAAAATGCATTGGGTGATCCCTTGTCATATGGGATGCCTGGTTTTCAATCTAACTGGGTTCTTACATACTCTACTTTACATACCATGGGTCTAGGGGAAGGGATCTCTAATGCTACCTTCCAAGGATCCATCGTGGCACCACCCCATTCAATGATATTCCTTACAGTGGGGGTGACATACCGCCTCTGTCCCCTTCACTTAGTGGTGTGTTTCAACAACCAATATGACCTAATGCCAACTATAGTTTTTTTGGTGCAAGGAGTGAGGCACCTTCATCCTACATGACTCTGATGGGATCTATGTCATTTTATTTGTTTGGTGTGTTTGGAAATAACACTTTTACTTCATCTTCTTTCTCGACTGGGGGAAACACCATCTTTAGTCAACAAAAACCTGTGCAACGTTTCATTCTTTCACAGGAAGATATGACATGAGTTTACTGCATGCAAGGTCTTTGGAATCCTTTTCTTGTCTTGATTCCCTAGAAAGGGATGTCGATCAAGGGAAACCCCTCCCACACTATGTGGAAACCTGGGAAAATTTCGGTAACTATGCGAGGAGGGTTAGTTGGGGGCATCCCCAACCAAGGTTTGTGGAACATTGTACAAGGATAAATCCATGCTCAAGCCATGTAATCTAACTTTGGGAACCAACAGATGATACAACATCAGACACAAATCCCTTTCACTAGACTGGGCCATCATGACATATACCAAAACCCTGGCCAACAGTCCAAATTTTCCTAACAAACTGATGCTAGCCAAAATCTAGGTCCCTCTTTTCATGTAAATACTCCACAATTGAGACTACCCTTTCTGGCAAATCTTCATTTTCTAGACTTTTCGATATTTTTAAATGACCCAATTTTTCATTATCCACGTTGGCCCCCATGCCGACTAAGTTTCCTTCCGACATTCCTAAGTTTGATGGAAATACTGGCAAAGATCCAGGTGATCACAGGACTATTTTTCACTTGTGGTGCTCATCTAACTCACTGAAAGATGACTTAGTTCAATTGCGCTTATTTCAATGCACTCTTATAGGGGGTGTAGAGAAATGGTATGCTCGACAACTCAAAGTATTCTTACTTTAATGACCTGGCTATGGTTTTCTTGAACCATTTCTAATTGCTAGTGAGATACGATGTCGACACTCATTTGTTGGATAACTTTAAGCAGACTAAATCCGATCATATCTCAGATCATATCCAGGAATGGCAGCGACGAAAGAGTTTGATTAAAGTCAAATTCCTTCCTACATTATTTATCGAGTGGTTCTTAATGTCTTTGGTTCCTTACGTATCCAAAGATGTATCAACGTCTAGGGTTTCTTCTGAAGAAGAGGCTATTATGAGAGCCCAAAAGATGGAATTGATTTACTCTCAGTCTGACATGCTTTATGAGATCTTACCTGATGCACCATGGTCAACTCTCAACAAATCCAAACAAAAGTTTGGGCCCCATGCTAATGGAATAGTGGGCTCAACACAAAGCAAGTCCATGGATCTATTGTCTAATCAATTACAACAATTATCGATTCAACAGACTGTGGCCAGCCAAACTCATAGTTTGACTTCTCCTGCAACCCAAACGTCGGATGTACACAGTGTGCAATCGACAACTCCCAAGGCTAACCAACAGATCGAGGGAAAGAAGAAATGGAAAAACATGAAGGGTAAGGGGGATAAAAAGGCTACTAACAATGTTGGTGAGGGAAAAAATGAAGAGAGGAAGGTGAAGTTTATGTGTAAGCTTTGCACGGATGACCACTTAACTCACCTATTCCCTCGGCTTGTAGAAGCCCAGAAGCTATTGGCACAACAACATCATGTTGTGTTGACAAACAATTTTCCACAAGGGAAACATATGGCTCAAGACTCTGCATCCACGAGCATGGTTGGGGGTAGTCATGGACCCCCCGCTTCTAATCCAAACAACCCAGCCATAGAAACTTCCATGATGAATGTTGAAGCTCATTTATAAACCAGGACTCATGACTACGAAACGTCGGAATCTGTTGAGAAGGAAAAAGAGGCCTCCAACCCATTGAATCTTCTTCAAATTGATAAGACAATGGGATAAACAATGAGTCACATCCCTAAAGGTGCGTTCAAGAAGGATTCTCAAAACCCAAACGAGAGGGTTTCTCATAATTACTCCATTGTGGAGGATCTGACACAAATTACTTATGTAATGTTTACTCTGGAGGTTCTCCAGAGTTTCCCCTCATAGCGAAAAGTGTTGTTGTCCACCTTGGGAGTAGAAGAACCTAGTAACTCAAGAATGATATTTTTTTATCTTAATTACCTTAAACCTCATATTCCTCACCATGAATCCTTTCAGATAGTAATGGAATACACCACATAATTGTTGACATAGAACATTTTTCATTTGGTTGTTGATGAGGGTGACTCAACATGCATGATGCCATTGGCATGTTGGAGGGCCATCGGGCAGCCTGAGTTGTCTCCATCGCCTATGTTGCTTATGGATTTTTATGGTCAATCATTCAGACCACACGGTATAATTCCCTCTTTTCCCGTGCAGTTGGAGGGTAAAATTGTTAATCCCTAAATAGTGGCACATTACCCCTTAATTGGGGAACATTACATTAATAATGTTATTTTTTTTATGTCAGGTTAGGTCCATTAGTTGTAATGGTACCTCCTACTATCTTGTATTTGGAAATTTATGTGGTGTTTAACAAGGTTTCCCCCTTGAAGAGGCTTATTATCTGAAATTATATCTTTTTCAAGGTGTTGAGTACTTATTCTAAGGTTCTTTTTATGCTATTTTGATATTTGGTTCTTAACATTTGGTATTAGAGCTCAAGGTCTTGGGGTTTTGCTTCTACATATGAGACACCTTTTGATTTTATCTATATATTGTTTTACACAAAGTTTCGAAAGGAACCCCTTGGAGGATATTTATCAAACAAATCAAGGTACATGGGGTTCAAAATTTATCTCCGGAGGCCTTATACTTTCATAGATATAGCCTATGTAATATAGGGTTTTGGAATCATCCAGAATTTAGTCATCGCGAAAGTTTCGTTATAAATTTTTTTATGTAACATTTAAAACCTTGAAATCCGAAGCATATTCATAGAAATTATCTGGGTAGCTGTCATAAAATTTTTAGCTTTTGGGGCATCCTACTTTTGTAGATACACCCTATGCAAGATAGGGTATATGAATAGTCATATTAACTAGTGTCAAACAAGTCTTCCAGGTAAATGTTATAACCCTAAATTGCACTAGACATGCATACCTAGAATCATTCCAGCTAACTTGATATATTTTCCAAGCCATCACTAAACAAGATCTTCTAAAAATCATTGTTTTGAATATGTACGTGCCCTGCACCAATACTGCCCGTGTACACACGCTTGAATATCGTGAAAATGGAAAATTGCATAGGATACTGGTTTTTGGGTCGTTACATAACCGTTTGACTACTCATAGCCAGTCACCCCAACCGTTACTATCTCTTTTGGCCTATAAAAGAAGGGGTTGGGGTCCCATTGCAGGGAGAAGCAGGAGAACATAAAAACTCTGCCCATTTCTGTATTCCCCCTTTGCCCCAATATTCTGCAACCACATTGTGAGTTTGAGCTAGAATTCCCTTTTCCTTCATTGAAATCCCTTGCCATTTCCCTATAGAGAACTGAAGACAAGAAGGAGACGTGGAAGCAGTTGGTGCATTGTGAAGAGGATCTCAGGACCGAGTTCGAGGAGCAGTGTCGGTCTCATATGGTAAGTAAATTTTGTGATATTAATATAACGAAGTACTTTTTCCATCCCGCCAAATGACGTCTTAAATGTCAATGATTTTTTTACATTTCTTGTTTATGATGTCTAACCCACTAATCCATATGTAGAATGCATGCTTGTAGTTTCTTGTTTGTCTTTTGGTGAATGCAGTTCAGCCTTGGGAGGAGACTTGCAGTCAGGAAACAACTAAGCACACAGGGATCGACACCGGACGTAGAGTTTAAGGTATGCCTACTGGATCCATACACTTTGTCTTTTATGTATGATTGTGGGGTAATGTCGGGATAGTTGATAAAAAGTAGGAGACTTTAGATGGTTAGCTCTACCTACATTTTAGAACTCTGTTGTAGTCCGTAGATGGGTATTCCCACTATAGAATAATTGGCGACCGTACTAGGGAAGCCTCTAGGGTCTTTGGGGATATTTCTTTTTGGGTGCTTTGAATCAGTTTATTCACTATTTTTTGAGTTTCTGTAAGCTTTTGTGACTTTAAGGGATCTTGGTCTTCCATACCAGTACTCCCTGTCTGTGCTTGACTATTGGTTTTCATTTTTTTGAGGAGTTACAGAGGTGTATGCGGCCGACAGTAGGTTTTCACGCGTCCATACGCACCCTTCCCTTGGACAACCCACATACATACGCTGGTTGTTGAAGTGTCAGTAGCATGCCTGTTGATAAAATTTTTTGTAAAAAGAAGAGGTAGTCATCCTCTTCCCTGTCATGAGTCACACTTCTTAGGGGTTTTCTTTATCTAGTCCTGGTCTCTATTATAGTAGTTTGTAGCCTAGGTCTGAATTCAGTTTAGCTTTCTTTTGACCAAAGATTTCTTGTGTTTTCTTTAATAGGGTTTTTAGACAAGTTGGTGAGTCTACTTTTATTTTCCTGCTTGGTATTGTCAGTGACTCCCTGCGATCTGCGATTGGGCCAAAAGCCATTTCTTGGTCCTGTCTTGTCGTCATTTTTCCCTTTTTTTCTTTGGAAGAAAAGAAAATAATTCATTTTCAAATTTCTTATTTTGAAGCATAAAACAATAAAACAAATATTTAACTTCTTTGTTTGGTAAAGTAGTTTAGGTTAGTTGCTTTATTTACCAAGGAAAAAAAAAAATTTCTTAAGTTCTTTACGTGAATGCTTAGGACATTAAGTATCTCGTATTCGAGTGAAATCTTGCTTCAAGTTTTTGTTTTCAAAGATCTGAGAAAAGTAGTTACAAAAAGTTTGGTGAAAGAGTTTAAATTAAAAAATATTTTGTGAAGAAGAAGTAGTTTTGTTTCCACTTTCATCTTATGCTCTTCTCTTTCATCTCTTAAAGAACATCACTAGTTTTATTTCTATTCCTTTTGACTTAAGACGACCACTAAAATTAACGCTTAATTAAAAGTTATTAGAATTTGTGTTTGTAGGGTCCATCAATGTAGTCTAGGCTAGAGCCTTGATTTAGGATTGGAGAGGAAACTCTTCAAGGCTACAAAAACAAACATAAGAGTTTGTGCTAGGGAGTGCTTGAAAGTTCAATAACCATGAAAGTTATTCGGGACCTCCCTCTAACACAGCAAGGATCTTTCGAGGCGATCGATTACAGGAAATTGTGCCCAACTCATATCCGAGAGGAGAACATTTGATTTTGGAAAAACCAACCATTTCTGACCTCAAAGAGGAAGTTCTCGTTCTGTATAACCCTCCGATCACTGATCTATCAGGGCCCATCATCGTACAGGGTCAACCTTACGAGTGTCAGGTAGTGTCAAAAGCAGCAATGGAAACAAATGTTGCTACTCCTTTAGGGAACACTCATATTTCCTCTATGACTGTCACTACAGGGGGTGTTCCGCCTCTTAACCAACCGTCATCAGTTTGGGACACTATGGTCTTAACTGCCTCTACCTCGAGCAATAGTCTGATTCTGCCTATGGCAACAATCATTGCTCCTTTCACCCAGAGTAAGGCATGCCCTTTGTTCTCATATGAGATGCCTGGATTCGGTACGAGGAGTGTACTTTCCTACTCCACTCTACAGACTTTAGGTCTTAGGGTAGGGAGCTCCAACACTCCTCTGCAAGGATCCATGGGGGGAACTTTAGCTCCCCATAACACTTTCCCTTACAGAGTGGGTCATATACCTCCTTCATCCCCTTTGCTCAACGGTGCTCACTAGCACTCCATTAGGTCGAATGTAAGCTATAGTTCATTTGGAGCAGGTAGTTGTTGGTCACTGTATTTGCTTATTAACTAAACAATCAAGTGTTACATAAATTTTCAACCCAGGGAAGTCTATTTATTTCAAAGGAAATCACACACTGTATATGCTCAATCTCAAAATCAATCTAGAGTTGTAGTAAAAGTACATTAATCAAACCTTACCTTGAACAAGATAAAGTTCTACTTTAAGTTACAGAAAAGAAACCTACCTATTGCAGAGTTCAAAGTTTAAAGAAATAATTATCCGAAGAATCCTAGATTACATTAAGAAACAACAAACTAGGAAACAAATCCTTCAAGATACTGCAAAAGAAAAGACCAACTATTATGTAACAGAGAACAAGACCCTATTCTCCATGCAGGAATCTTCAGCACCTGTTTCCAATTATCACACTTTCATGAACTCATTACTAATCAAAATGATTGACACATACTCTAGGCTAATTATCTCATAACAGAGAACAAGACCCTATTCCCCAAGAAGGAACCTTCGGCACCTGTCTCTGATTATCACACTTTCATAAATTCATCAAACAAAATTACCAATCAGAATAATTAACAGTTACCCAAGCATGAATTATATGAAAACAATGTAACAATTAGTAAAGCAGAGTTTCAACAAAATAGAGTTTAGTAAAGTAGAGTTTCAGCAAAACAAAATTTAATCAAGGCATGAATAGAAATAATACTAACACACTGCATAACTAATGGGTGAATATTGTGAAGAAGGTGGGCCCTCCCTTCTCACAAGATTCCCCAGAAATGGAAGAAACTAGGAAGGAATGCTCAAAATAATATTTTATTCATCTGTCAACTGTATCATGTTACAATGTCTAAAGTGAACACGTCCTTATCTGTAATTTATTTCTAGCCAAAAAAGGATCCCCTCTAATGATGATTTCCCCTTATTTAAAGAGGAGAATCCCCTCAATACAATTGATCATCAAATTACATGTGCACATACGAATCCTATTCTTAGTCAGATCTAATCTTCTAAACTGGAATAGGATATCCTGATCTCCCGTAACAGAATGCTATTACAATAGTTGGACTGTTGCGGCTAGTGTAACAACGTCTTTATTTATCTTATTGTTACTACTATTGTATACTGTTTCAGCATCAGAAATCACGGACTGTTTTAGCAATGTGGTCTCAAGCAACAACGATGGTTATGCTGGCTTAAGGTGCGACTGTTGTGGCCAGTGTAACAACTCCTTCTTACTGTTGTGTGAATTGTTGTTTCAACATCACAGACCATAGACTGTTTCAGCAACGGGGTTTGCGTGCTTTTGACTGTTTCAGCAATGAGCCTTCAAGCAACAACAATAATATGCAGTTCAAACTGTTTCAACACTATATATTTCTGATCGATGGTTAAGTATGGGAGTAATGTAAAATTACATGTAAAACAAATTAAGCATATAGCAAAGAGAAGAGATGTTATATACCTTTGGAAAGATAGGGTAAGGTGATAATGTAAGCTTAAATGTGAGTGGAAAAAGGATGTAATGGTAGCAAAAAGTGTGAACAAAAAGGTACATTATAGGGTCCTAACATCCCCCCCAACTAAAAGGTTGCATATCCTCAGGCAACTTCAATCTGAATCAGAATCTGAATACCGACTCTGAGCGTGCAAATTACTTAAGCAGTAGATGTGGAAAGTGTTGTCTGTTGGAGATATGAATCCTTGAATGCGTTGTAGCCTTTGCCAAGCTGTTGTTTAATCCTTTTTGGGAAACTTATGGTGAACTTGATATTTCTCTACTGGCATCCACAGAATAGGAAAATGGAACTGCTAACCTATCTAGCTTTCAGCACATTGCTGAATGCATTTGATGTAGCTAGGTACTCGGGAGATTGTTGTCTCAAGATTGGTAGGACTAAAGGGATTGTGTTCCTATCTTTTCTCAGAAGATTGTTGCCAAAACATGTTATTTTATTGTAGGGCAATGATCTCTGTGGATTTAATAAACTGTTGACAATCCTGAAGTACTATTGTCTGTAGTTGCCGAATATATTGAATCATCCCTGGTTTCTTCAAAAATTGATAATACTCTGCAACAAAGGTGGCGGCGTTCTGTGGTTATGGCCGTATCCAGAGGAGGCGGTTATCCTCGTTATGCTTGGCAGCTAGGAAGTCATTCTGCCATGTAATCTGATTGTTAAGAAAGGAGGTGAGTGCCTAAATATGGATATCACCGACAAGAGGGTTAAGGTTAAGCTGTCGGTTCTCAGGGATGGCTTAATTATGAAGATATACCTCACAGAGGAGGTGTTGATCAATAGTAGAAGATTCTGCAAAGGTTCTAACAAAATCTGTTGGATTTAACACTGCATGGGGTCTGCCTTCTTTGATTGATTTAATATGAAAAAATGTAAGTCGTTCTATGAGGAAAATAGAGTAATTGGAGGATGGTTTCCTTGCAACCAACAATTTTTGTGCCAATTCAAACATCAGGAGCAATTTGCCTTTTAGCTCTTTATTCTGCTTCTTATGGGCAAGGGATTCTTGGTGTGTTTGCTCCAAAGATTCCCAATTTGAATAGATGTGGTTTAGCCAGAGTAGTCTGTGCTCCTACAGGCTTTTGTCCTCTGTAACAGTAGACTCTTTTTTCCATTTGTCCATTATCGCTTGCTCATCCCATGGTTGAGTTTGTGTTTCAGCATCGCAAGTGATAGGCTAAGGTAGGGTCTAAGTGGCTTGTTCCACAAGAGTATGGGTATTGATCTCGCTATGAGGGGCAGATTCATCAATAGCCAGTGTTTGTACAGCTTTATTAATAAAAATAGGGGCTTCAAATGTGGCAGTTGTTGTAGGCCAAGGTTCATTTTGAATTTTGGAAGGTCCTACTGGTTCTTATGTAACATCAGGGTTTTCTTCTTTGAATGCAAAAGTCGTGGGTACAGGGGAAGCTCCAGGCATTGGAATTTGAGTTACTTTGTAGCCTGCTTGATAATAAATGTCCCCACATTGACTGCACATATACTCTCTACACTGATTCTCTTTTGTATTTTCCTCTGTCATGGTCGCTATGTGAGTTAGGGTATACAATTTAAGTTCCTTATCGTAGGTTTCCTTTACCATTACTAGCTCTTTCTTGTAGGCTTCTAGTTCAGACCTTAGGAACTCATTTTCTTGTAAGACAGAGGCCATTGTTGGTTCTGGTTGTTGATATTTCATGGGTATATTAAGAGGGGTGACTGGTTCTTGTGTAATAGTCACGACCGCACTAGCTAGTTCTTTTGGAGCAGCTACAGGATCAACTAATTCTTGTATTTCAGCTTCTTGATGTAGAGAAAGTAGTGTTGCGGCACCCTGAGCATCTGATTCCTATATTTTGGTAACAATATCAGCAATTGGTTCTTGTGTTTCAGTTGTAGCTGGTTCTTGTGTTTCAACTACTAGATGAGTAGTTGGTTTTTGTGTTTCAGCTACTGGATGAGTAGCTGGTTCTTGTGTTTCAGTGCCCATGGGTGGAATAGGTAACAATTCCGGAATTTGGGAGGGTGGAGGTGTACGGGCTTTTAGCTGGATGGGTTGGGGGTTTAGGGAAGTGGCAGTAGTGGATGCTCTTGTTGAGGTCCTTGTTCGTTTTTTTTGTAAAAAGGAGGGGAAAGGAGGAATTTGTTTCTTTCGTTTGCATGAGGTTTTTTCCTTAGTGATGGGGCAGGGAGAGTTGTCTGGTTCAGAATCATTGCTAAGGATATGAATGGTAGGAGTGGATGATTCTGGTAATATGTGGGCGAGGCTTGGTATGGTAGGAAGGTTAATTGGATTAATTGGGTCTGTAGGCAGACTGTTAGGTACTTTCGGAGGATCTGGAAAGTTTCGTGGTTGTTGTTCCTGAAGATTTTCAGGATGTTCAACAACTTCTTGAGGGTCTATGGGTGGGTTGTTTAGGAGAGGTTTTTGTTGGGAAAAACCTTTTTGGATGAGTAGTTGAGAGAGACGGTGATGGGTGAGGGAAAGGGCAGGATTTTTAGCCTTTTTACAATAATGTGACATATTTCTAAGACATCCGAGCAGATAGTAGGGAATATTCACCAATCTAGCATGTCGTAAATGAGACAACAAGACAAAATTGTACTTGTAGACTACCTGGTATCGACCTTCACAGGTGAGGTAGTACTTGAAAAACTATGCAACTTTCGGCCAAGGAGGCGGCAATGAGCTAAGTCGAACACCCCGGCCTTTAGGCTCAATTTGTTCCCCTGGCAAGAGAAAATCCTGCTGGGCATTAAGGATAATGTGTTTGCGGCTGAACCAACGAATGTCAATGATAGGGAGACCTGAAACCTATGCTATATCATCCTCTGTGTCTAGAATATGAACCCCTTGAACAATGGAATAATATTCCTGAAGATTCTGAGCAAATTGAAGAACCTGTTGTTGATAAAATCCCCGGAGCCTCTGAAAATAACCCAGCCAGCATGCCTGCAGAAAAATTTGATAGACTTCTGGATATAATTCTAACAGGGTTGTCGTGGTCGTTTTGTATCGTATAACAGGGCCTCCCATAGCTAACAACTCAATAGCATGCACCTTCAGAGAGTCAAGTAACCGCTTATGAGCAGAGTAAGTTTTGCGGGTGAAGGCATGCAAATGGTGGTGAAACAAACGAAAGGATGGGTAAAAAGGTAT
>ML786334.1:123146-154101 GCA_009831015.1 Picea engelmannii | reverse complement strand
TTTGTTGAATGATTCTTCTTTTCTCCTGGTGGGATAGGTGTGGTGGTAACTTCCCTGCAACCAAGTAGTTAGCGATGTCTGCATACCATGGTGAGTGAGAAGATACTGCAAATAGATATTCATCAGGAAAGGAATCATCTACTAGGGTATTATCATCAGGTTTTAGCCAAGAAAGGAAATTAGCAACTACATTTTCTTTTCCTGGTCTATCTACAATTGTAATATCAAATTATTGTAATAATAGTAACCATCTAGTGACTCAAGCATTTGTGATAGGTTTGTTCATTAAATATTTGATAGTTGAGAGATTAGTATGGACTAGAGTATAATAGCCAGTGATGTAATGTCGAAATTTATTAATAGCATAGATAACTACTAGGAATTCCTTTTCGGTAATTGTATAGTTAAGTTCAGCAGGAGTCATATTCTTGCTAATGAAGTAAATAGCATAAGGGAGATGATTTTCTTCTTGTCCCAAGACATCTCCTATTGCAGTATCTGAAGCATCAGAGGATATATGAAAGGGAAGTGTCCAATCAGGTCCTCTTAGAATAGGGGTTGTAGATAACTGATGTTTAAGTGTATTAAATGCTTCCTGGCAAGGGCTAGTCCACTTGAATTCAACATTTTTCATCAGTAACACAAACATAGGAGAAGTTATTTTGGAAAAAAAATTGATAAATCTTCTGTAGTATCCAACATGTCCTAGGAAACTTCTCACCTCTGTTTGGGTTTTGGGAATAGGAAGATTTTTAATGACTTGTATCTTGGATGGATCGACATGGATTCCTTGAGATGAAATAAAATGTCCAAGAACTATTCCTTCACTCATCATCATATGACATTTTTCTTTACTTAAGGATAGGTGGAATTGTATACATCGTTTAAGTAATTTCTCAAGGTTTTGTAGTGCTTCCTCAAAAGAAACACCATAAGGGGTAAAATCATCCATAAAAATTTCCATAGAGTCGTTAATCATATCAGAAAAGATTCATATAACTGCTCTTTGAAAGGTTGTTGGTGCATTACATAGTCCAAATGGGAGGACTCTATAAGCAAAAGTTCCCCAAGGGCTAGTAAAAGTGGTCTTATCTTGGTCTTGGGGTGCAATTTTGATTTGATTATACCCAATGAAACCATCTAAAAAGGAGAAAAATTTCTTCCCTGACAAACTATCTAACACCTGATCAATGAATGGTAATGGAAAGTGATCTTTTTGAGTGGCTTTATTTAAGGCTCTATAGTCTACACATACTCTCCATTTCCCATTTTTCTTAGGGACTATTACTAACAGGGAAACCCATTCACTGTTCGATATAGGATATATAAACCCTGCATTGAGAAATTTTTGAAGTTCTTCTTTAAGAATTTCTCTTAAATTAGGGTTCATTCATCGTTGAGATTGGTAGATCGGTCGACAATCTTCCTTGATATATATACGATGAGTACATAATTCGGGAGATATTCCTTTCATATCTGTATAGTCCCATGTGAATGCTTCTTTATGTTCAAAAAGTAACATTATTAATTGTTGTGTTTCAACATATGTCAGGTTGGGGTTTATGTTCAGTGTTTTGCCAGGTTCAATTTCTACTAGTATACTTTTAGAAGAGATGGTGGCTAATGTTTGAGGTGGGTTTTCAGAGTTAAGGTTTTCCTGGTTATCTGACTCCAAAAGTGCAGCTAGTTGGTTATGAGTTTCTGGAGTCATGGAGGAAGGTTCACAAATAAAATTATTAATTACTTCATCCTCAGTAGCATCTTTAAGGCTTAAGGTTTGTCCGATAGTCAAGATGGGTTGATTAGTTTGATCATCAAAGTCTACCCATAAAGAATTGTCATTATTAATCAAGGGTGTAGCGTGAGGGTAAAGGGTAAGCTATTTAGTCTCATATCCATTGGAAATTGTCATTGAACCTGATCTACAATTGATAAAAGTGTATGTTGTGGCTAGCCAAGGCCTGCCCAAAATTAGAGGGTGGCCCCCCAACTTTGTTTTAGGTTGTAATACCACAAATTCAGCTAGATAATTCCAGGATTCCACTGAGATGATTAGGTCTTCAATGACTCCTTCCAGTTTGATCATAGAACGGTCAACTAATTCTAGGATGGTTGGGGTGTCTCTGATTTCATTCTTCAGTTGTAAAAGTTGTGAGGTTTCCAGAGTCATAATATTGATAGCAGCGCCTAAGTCTACCAGGACTCGAGGAATTATTGTTTTTCCAATTTGCACTAAGATGGTAGGATGGTCAGGATCACCATATTTAACTGGGGGGGATTTACCTAACATTAATACAGACAAATCACCCATGAAATGAACTGTGAGGGGATCTTTAGTTTTCCTACCGGGTTTCTTAACAAAAATGTCTCACATAGTCCTGGCATAAATTGGTACATCTCGTAGTGCTTGTAATAGTGGAATTTTGACATAAAGATTTTGTAATTCCCCTAGAAGATTGAAAGCAAGTGTCTCAGTCGTTTTAGTCAAAGCTAAACTCTCAAGAAATGGTGGTTTTGTTGTATTAGTAGCAGTGTTGGAGGATGATTGTACCTCTTCAGGTACATCATGCTTTTTTGGTTCCTCTTTATCATAAGAGGTAACATCAGCAATGATAGGTTCTACTATTTTCCCAAATCATAAATGAATATCATTGCATTGCATAGGGAAAAGAGAAAATGTAGGCTGGTTTTGAATATCAATGCACTGCACAACTTTATTATTGGGGTTAGGGTTAGGTTGTATAGGTAGTTGGGGCCTCATCATTTGACTATTTGGTGGAGTACCTAATGGTAAGGAGAGTGGTTGCAGAAATTGTGATTGAGGTAATTGATTTGGGAACGAGGGTTGTTGCCCTCTGCAATTTGGATTCCATTGGTTAAGGTAAGGTTGTTGTTGTGGAGGCCAAGGAGTCCACATTGATGGGTCTACAAAGGGAGGGTTAGTTTGTTGCATGGGTGGGTAATTCATTTGATTGATGTATTGCATTTGGTTATAGGGAGAGTAATTTGCTTGATTAAAAGAAGGATAGTTATTCCAATGATTAGAAGATGTAAATGGCATATTAGTATTCATACCTTGTCCCCGCGGTTTCCATTTTCTTATTTGTTTCAAGAGATAGACAGCTTCAACTTCTTCATCAGTTGGTTGTAATGCTGCCTTGATTCCTGGTAAAGAAGGGCATTGTTGAGTTTCATGATCCTTATCAAAGATGGTGCAGATTGGCTTTTTGTCCAATGGGCATTCCCTTCATGGGTGCTTGTCTCTGCATTTGGAACAAAAGATGGAGAGAGTTTCTTCTACTTCGGCTTATTTCTTTTGAATCTGCAAGGTATCAATTTGTGAGGCAAACGAGCTTAACATTTCAGTTTTAAAACCCTCAAGTAAATTACCTATTTCGTCTCTTGTTTCTCCTCCACTAACTGATTTTTGAACTCTTGAAAATGTGGTATCCCTGCTATTTGATATATTCCTTGAATCTCCTCTTGAACATCTTTTACATAGGTTAACAATTTCATCATATGATTATTTAGATATGTCCCCTTTTCCAAGCATATTCAGCACATCTAGACAATCATCCCTTACTCCTTTTAGTAATATTGTTTTAAGAATATCCTTACTTACATCAAGGTGACTGGATATTTGTAGATTATACTGTAGCCTTTCTACAAAGTCCTCCAGATTTTCATCCTCTTTCTGTATCATCTTGAATAGTTCCTCTCTTTTTTCTCTTGTTCGGCAATAGTTCTGGTATTTATGCAAGAATTTCTATTTCATCTGATCCCATGTTTTGATTACATGACCTCCGAAACTCATGAACCATCTTAGTTAATTTCCTTTCAATGTTGTTGGAAATAGCTTTAATTTTTTAGCATTGGAAATGTAATCATAACTTTTGCATAATATGTCAAACTCGAAAAGGAATTCATCATGATCCTCTAAATATAAACCATGAAAGTTAGGTAAACCTGAGAGTGGAATATTCTTCATGGGAGCTACCCCTTTAAGAATATCACCAATAGGAAATCCTAAGGTGGAAAAAGCGTTTTCATTATTTACCTCTCTTTCAGGACCTGCCTGTTCTTCATTATGTAGTTCTTCATTATACTCGTCCATGGTTTCTTTTGTTTGTTCACCTGCTACGCTTGCTCGATCCTCAATGTTTCCTGTTGGTTTCTCAACTCTCTCAGGACTCCAAATCTATTTCCTCGTTTCAAAGTTTGCTTGAAAGGAAGGTTGGGATTTTGGTTTCCGAGAGTTTTGTTGTTGAGGAGAACCAGATTCAGATTTTGATATAATATCGTCAACAAAAGTCTTTCTTCCTCCCCTTCCTCTACCCCTGCCACCTGTAGGGTCAGTTTCTTTGGGGTCTCTGCGTCCTCTCATGCAATATTTATATCTAAAAGAACATAAGTGCTTTGAAATCTATAATTGCCTTCCCCGGCAACGACGCCAAAATGTTGGTCACTGTAATTGCTTATTAACTAAACAATCAAGTGTTACATAAATTGTCAACCCAGGGAATTCTGTTTATTTCAAAGGCAATCACACACTATATATGCTCAATCTCAAAAGTAATCTAGAGTTGTAGTAAAAGTACATTAATCACGCCTTACCTTGAACAAGCTGAAGTTCTACTTTGAATTACAGAAAAGCAACCTACCTATTGCAGAGTTCAAAGTTTAAAGAAATAATTATCTGAAGAATCCTGGATTACATTAAGAAACAAAAACCTAGGAAAGAAATCCTTCAAGATACTGCAAAATAAAAGACCAACTATTCTGTAACAGAGAACGAGACTCTATTCCCCAAGAAGGAATCTTCAACACCTCTTTTTGATTATCACACTTTCATGAACTCATTACTAATCAAAATGATTGACACGTACTGTAGGCTAATTATCTCATAACAGAGAACATGACCCTATTCCCCAAGCAGGAACCTTCAACACCTGTCTCTGATTATCAAACTTTCATAAATTCATCAAACAGAATTACCAATCAGAATGATTAACAGTTACCCAAGCATGAATTATATGAAAACAATGTAACAATCAGTAAAGCAGAGTTTCAACAAAACAGAGTTCAGTAAAGTAGAGTTTCAGCAAAACAAAATTTAATCAAGGCGTGAACAGAAATAATACTAACACACTACAGAACTAATGGGTGAATATTGTGAAGAAGTTGGGCCCTCCCTTCTCACAAGATTCCCCAGAAATGGAAGAAACTAGGAAGGAATGCTCAAAATAATCTTTTATTCATCTGTCAATTGTGTCATGTTACAATGTCTAAAGTGAACACGTCCTTCTCTGTAATTTCTTTCTAGCCAAAAAAGGATCCCCTCTAATGATGATTTCCCCTTATTTAAAGAGGAGAATCCCCTCAATACAATAGATCATCAAATTACATGTGCACATACGATTCCTATTTTTAGTCAGATCTAATATTCTATACTGGAATAGGATATCCTGATCTCCCATAACAGAATGCTATTACAATATTTGGACTATTGCGGCTGGTGTAACATCTTCTTTATTTATATTCTTGTTACTGCTATTGTATACTGTTTCAGCATCGCAAATCACAGATTGTTTCAGCAACGGGATTTGCGTTCTAACTGTTTCAGCAATGTGGTCTCAAGCAGTAGTGATGGTTATGCTGGCTTAAGGTGTGGTTGTTGTGGCCAGTGTAACAACTCCTTCTTACTGTTGTGTGAATTGTTGTTTTAGCATTGCAGACCACGGACTATTTTAGCAACGGGGTTTGCGTGATTTTGACTGTTTCAACAATGGGCCTTCAAGCAACAACAATAATCTGCAGTTCAAACTATTTCAACACTATATATTTCTGATCAATGGTTAAGTATGAGAGTAATGTAAAATTACATGTAAAAAAAATTAAACATATAGCAAAGAGAAGAGACGTTATATACCTTTGGAAAGATAGGGTAAGGTGATAATGTAAGCTTAAATGTGAGTGGAAAAAGGATGTAATGGTAGCAAAAAGTGTGTACAAAAAGGTACATTATAGGGTCCTAACAATAGTCAAGGACTTCCTTCTTATAACATGTCGGTTGGTTCGACACCGTTCTCTTTGTTCAGCATGTTTGGTAACAACACCCTCTTGTCAGCTGCTGTCTCGGCCGGGGGCAACCCCGGTTATGGACAACAACATCCTATACAAGGTATTATTCCTGTACAAGAGGGAAACTTAGGAATTCCTTCCTCACAAGGACTTTGGCATCCATGGCAGGGATCAGTTCCCTTGTCAAGGATGCCGACTGGGGGAAACCCCTTCCATAGCCAATGGAACCTTGGGCAAGGCTCAACACCTATGCCCGTCAGATTGACAGGGGGAAACCCTACCCAAAATACTTAGAATGCGATGCAAGCCCAACCCTTTACGTCCTATTATGGGAATCGACCAATGACATCTCAACAAGTGTAGAATATGTATGTTGGTCACGGACATGGTTATTACCAGAACCCTGGCCAACAACATAACTTTTTCTGACAACCTGGTGCTAGCCAAACTCTAGGCTCCTTTTTCCCTAGTTATAATAAACAACCCAAATTACTGTTTCTGGAAACTTTGCACTTGCCAGACTTGACAAGGTTATTAAATGACCCCATCTGTCATGATATGCGTTGGCCTCCTATGCCAACCAAGTTTCCTTTGGACATCCCAAAGTTTGAGGCCAAGCCTAACGAATATCCAGGTGATCATGTGACTACCTTCCATCTATGGTGCTCATCCAACTCATTGAGAGATGACTCCATCCAGTTGCATTTGTTTCAATGCACTCTCATCAGGAGTGCTGCAAAATGGTACATCGAGCTCGACCGCTCAAGATACTCTTCCTTCGACGAATCGGAAATGGATTTCTCAAACCATTTCCAATTACCTGTGAGATATGACACTGACACCGAATTGATGGCCAACTTTGAGGAGACAAAAGCGGACTATATCTCAGAACAAATCTGAGAATGGAGATGTCAGACGAGTTTGATAAAAGTTCCATTCCCACCAGCATTCCTGCTTGAGTGGTTCCTTAAGTCTTTGGTACCCCGGTTATCTAAATACGTCACAACCTCGGGGGTCTTTTCAGAGGAAGAAGCGATAATGAGAGCCCAACAACTAGAACTGATTTACTCTAAAACTGGTTTACTTTATGAAGTTTTTTCAGATGCACTAAGGTCGATACTTGACAAGAACAAACAGAGGTTTGGAACACATGCCGAAGGTATTTTTGGTTCAGTGCAAATGAAGCCCGTTGATTAGCTGTCAAATCAATTGCAGCAATTGTCAATATAGCAAACAATGGCCAGCTAGACCACTAGTTCGACTGCTACCCCTACCCAAACATTGGATGTACACAATGTGCAATCGACAAACTCGAAGGCCACCCAACAGCCTAATGGAAAGAAGAAAAAATGAAAGAAGGGTACGAGGGATAAGAAACCTACCAATAATGTTGGCGGGGGAAACACTGAAAAGAAGAAGTTGAAGTATCCATGTAATCTTTGCAAGGAAGACCACCTGACTCACCAGTGCCCTCGGCTTACGGAGGCCCAGAAGTTCTTGGTACAACAATAGCCTACCGTGTTAACGAATTCGTTTTTACATGGGAAAAATTTATCTCAAGCCTCTTCAAGCATGGAAGGGGCTGGTCAAGGACCCCCTTCGTCTTCGAGTAATCCTTCATCCATGAAAATGTACATGATGAAAGGTAGCGTTGACATAACAACTAGGACATGCGAATAAAGAATTCCAAACACCTCCTAGAAGGGTAAATAAGATGAAAACCCATCTCTTCCTCTCCAGATTGAGAAGACGTTGGGAAAAAAAATGACACACATCCCCAAAGGTGCATTCAAAAAAGCTTCCCACAACCCAAATTCAAGGGCCGCCCATAACTACTTTGTGGTGGAGGATTTGTCACAAACCCCTTGTGCAATGTTAGCTTTGGAAGTCCTCCGGAGTTGCCCTTCCTAGAGAAAGGATCTATTAGCTACCTTAGGATCTGTTGAGACTTGTAATCTGGGAACGATCATGCTTGATACGACTGACTTAAAAACTCGTCTTTCTTACCACGTAGCATTTCAGATAGTAGTGGCTTACACCACGAAAAATTTTACTCGGAACATTTTCCGCACTGTGGTGGATGAGGGTGCCTCGATATGTGTGCTATATTTAGCATGTTGGAAGGCCATTGGCCAACCTGTTTTGTCCACATCACCTACTCTTATTATCGCTTCCGATTGTCGTTCATTCTGACCACATGGAATCGTCCCCTCTTTCCCCATGCAGTTAGGTGGGAAGACTGTGTGCATTGAGGTTGAAGTGGTCGATGCGTCTCTCGACTACAATCTCTTTTTAGGATGGAGTTGGTCCTACTCTATCCAAGCAGTGGTTGCGACAATTTTTCGGGTCTTGTTGTTTCCACACAAAGTTCATATCGTGTCCATTGATCAGTTATCCTTCTCTTGTCTTGACCCTTCATCGGGGGTATCCACGGTCCTGATGATTGATAACCCTTATCCCGGTATCGTCAACATAGGGGTTGGTTTATTCCCACCTTTGATGGGTACATTCGAATACTGGCCTCTAACCAACAATGTCCACTGCATATCAGCTGTCCCCAACCATCCTAGGGCTGGAATCTTTCAAATCTAGTCGTTTTGCAAGACATACTTTAACGATCCATGGACTCTTCCTTCCCCATCAGCCACAATAGAAGGGACAGGGAACCATGGCATGTCCATGCCTTTGTCCACAGCAGAAGTTTCATACTCTATAGTCCAGTAAGATTCTTCTGACCCCGATCCGACTCCTGCACAGGAGTTAGATCCGCTTATCGAGCCTATATGGGCTTAAGGTTCCCTCACCGATATCGATTCTTTAGACTTGGTCTTTCCCTTAGACGAGGCAATGACCAGTCCAGATAGACCCTGGGATGATCTTCACCATAGATCTTACTTCCTCCCAGAGTTAAGAAGAATTGAAGCAATTGAATTCACTCTTACTATGACTGGAGATAAGGCTTGTCCTATCAATCCTTTGGATACGCACGTTGTTTATGCTGAATGGAATATGGAAAAAAATTCTCAAATGATACCTATAGATATCTCCAGAACCCATGGCGTTGTGTAGAATATCTTCATCAGAGCGGACTTCTCCCTCGAGGAGATTCGAATCTACACAGATATATTTAAAGAATTATGTGATGTGTTTTCTTGGTCTTACGAGGAAATGTCAGGCATAGATCCAAGAATCGTCGAACATGAAATCACGACATATCCTGATGCTAAGCCGGTCCGACAGAAGCTTCATCCAGTCAATCCTAGGAAATAAGAAGCTATTAAGGCTGAAGTAAAGAAACTACTCCAAGATGGTTTCATCTACCCCGTCCAATTGACTCAATGAGTGTCAAATCCGATTCTAGTCATCAAAAAACAGAGTACGATTCACGTATGTATGGACTTCCATGATTTGAACAAGGCATGTCCAAAGGATAATTTTCCCACACCATTTATTGACCAGATAGTCGATGAATGCGTAGGTTGTGAAGCATTTTATTTCATGGATGGTTTTTCGGGATACAATCAAATACAGATTAAGCCCAAAGACCAACACAAAACCGCTTTCATTTGTTCGTGGGGTACATTCACTTATCGAAAGATGCCTTTTGGTCTAAAAAATGTTGGAGCTACTTTTCAACGGGCCATGTCTCTTGCTTTCCATGACCTCACACACATATTCAATGTTTATCTTGATGATTTAGCATCACGATATTGCAAGAGAGTTGATCATCCCACACACCTCCGACTTATATTTGAGCAATGTCGCTACTACCGGATCCACTTGAATACAAACAAATGCATTTTTTTGCGTCACATCGAGTCGTCTACTTGGTTTCATAGTTTCAACAACAGGGATCATGGTCGATCCTCTAAAGTTTGAGGTGATAGTTCAGTTGCCTCCACTGTGCACAATCCCTCAGCTTCGGAGTTTATAGGGAAAAGCAAACTTTTTACGGTGTTTCATCAGAAACTATGCCAAGATCACAAAGGGTTTCATGTGTTTATTGAAGAAGGGCATTCCTTTCCACTGGGATGAAGCCTCTCAATGCTCTTTCAAAGCATTGAAACACGCCCTCACATCTACCCCTATGCTTTAGCCACCCAATTATAATAAAGATTTCTTATTGTACTTGGCCGCGGTGGAGTCGACCATCGATATGGTCTTGGTTTAGGAGGATGATTTTCTCTCAGAATATGTGATTTATTACCTAAGTCGAGGCTTGGTTGGACCATAACTCAATTATTCCCACATTGAAAAACTTGTGTTGGAAGTAGTTCATCCTGTCCAACGGTTCTGTCATTACATCTTGTTTCGCAAAACCACCGTCATTGCCATTGTGAATCCATTTCAGTACGTGTTGACATGACGTGTGATCAGCGGAAAGATCAGTAGATGGATAGCTATCCTCCAGGAATTCGACTTGGATTTTGTTTCGGCGAAGTCCAAAAATTTGTTGGTGTTTGTAGAACTCATCTCAGAACTTCCGGTCGAATTAGGAGATGTTATACCCAAGGAGTCGCCTATCAAAGGAGACATGTTTTTGATCGCATCTTCAGACCCTTGGTATAGAGATATACTAGTATATCTATAGAATTTGAAGTGCCCCACCTCTGAATCTCGTGATGAGCATCTCCATATGCGCCATCAGGCCAAAAACTATCTCATACTCAATGACACTATGTATCGTCGAAGTGTATATTGCATCCTTCACCAGTGTCTCAACCATGAAGAAGCGAAAATCATGCTTAACGATTGCCACACTGGAGCATGTGGCGGTCATTTGTCTAGGTTGGAAACAACCCAAAATAATCTACAAGACGATTAATTTTGGTCGACATTAATCAAATATTATGTTGAATCGGTCAAGAAGTGCCACCCGTGTCAAATCTTCTCTTGGAATATGAGGGCACACCCCGCTCCCATGTTTCCCTTCACCACAGTTGGTCCCTTCACCAAGTGGGGGATTGATTACGCTACATGCAACCCTCATTTTGCAAGGTGGCACCATTATATCATCATAGCAGTAGAGTACCTCACGAAGTGGGCCGAAGCTATGCCAATGTTTAAATATGATGGCGAGACCGCAACTCTCTTTTTGTTTAACCAGATAATAGCAAGGTTCAGTGTCCCGAGAGAGATTGTCACTGACCATGGAATTCACTTTCAGAAAAAAATGATGTCTGAGTTAACATCAAATCTTGATTTGAGGCAAGAACATTCATCACCCTATACCCACAAGTGAATGGTCAGGTGGAAGCTGTGAATAAATCCCTTAAGACTATTCTACAAGGAACGATCAATTCAGCTAGGTCAAACTGGAATTTGATGTTGTATTCAACATTATGGGCCTATCAAGCATCTATTAAGACTGAAACTGGTTTCTCACCCTTTGAACTCATTTACGGCCTAGAAGAAGTCTTGCCTATAGAGTGCCATATCCCCTCTCTAAATTTGGTAGTACAGTTATTGCCAGACACTTCACCGCTTGAAGAGAATTTATTATATCTTGAGAAGCTCGATGAGCAGCGTTGGGATGTGGCCTTGGCTAACGAGGCTCACAAACAAAAATTCAAGTGTCAGTATGATCGATCTGTTTGTCCTCATATTTTCTCTGAAGGTGACCTTATCCTAGTCTATGACCAAGATAAGGACCCCCTGGGGGCAGGAAAGTTCAAACCCATGTCGGTCGGGTCTTTCATCGTGAAGGAAGTTCTAAACAAGGGCGCTTATTGTCTGGTGTACTTTGAGGGAAATTATTTGGTGGAGCCTAGAAATGGGATCTACCTCAATAAGTATTACTCGTAGGTGGGTCGCCTTGGGTGACTTCTTGTAACATATGTATAGTCTTATACATTTTTATTTTTTAATTTTTTTAATTTTTTGTCTTTTTGGCTTTATGGATGTGTTGTTTTTGATGTCATCTTTTTCACTATGGAAGATGTCAAGTGAATCAGAGGTGTTTGTTGGGTTTGCAGACGACACTAGCCGGCACACTCGGAGGCTTGCTTCCGCAGCTTGGGTGATTTTCACACCTCAGGGCCACTTGGTATCTTCAAGAGGTATTTGTTTAGTTGATGCCACAAACAATGTCGTTGAATACAGTGCAGTATTAGAGTTTCTTTTTTATGCTTTGTTGCATGGTATCTCTCACATTTAGGTCTACTTAGATGCTTAGCTAGTTGTGTCTCAATTAAATAGGGTTTACCATGTTTACAATCCTACACTACACGAACGGTTCCTTAGGGTTTGTCTCTTAGAATGAAGTTTTGATTACATTATGTATATCCATGTTCCTAGGAGATTGAATCAAATCACAAATACTTTAGCTAATCATGTATTAGATTGGCACATTGCACACATGTAAGAAAAAGCACACACACGCAGATGTAAATACATTTGTAAAGTAGATGTAATCCATAAGACGTAAAAAGATGTAAAATATTCATATATATATATATCAAAATATCAAAGTACATGGGTGGGCACAAGCGCCTCAAAAATATGTCTAGTAAGAGTCATGGGGCTTATGCCGTCAAAAATATACAAAATGTTCTCTTAGCACATCAGTAGTATAGCCTAGCTAAGGGTGGGGCATGTTGGCCCTGCTGTAGTGAACAACAACGTTTGCCAAGTGCCAGAAGAGCTGGACTTAGGTCTGTGGCACCCCAACTACATGAGGTTGCATCGACGGTGGGAGATCCTTGATCTCCTCCATAGGGAGTGTACAAGTGATCATGGTAAGGTTCTTCTCTACCCATCTCAATACTCTCTCAGCCTCTCCGGCTAGAGGCCCTCTTGTTGTTGTTGTTGCTGGTTTGGCTGCTCCAGCTGGTCCTGCCTCTAGTCGAGGACACCACCTAGTCCTCGAGAAATCTGTTGGACACATTGGTCCCACATCTACACATAACAGATACGTAAGTGTCAGATACTCTGGTATACAAAAGAATTATATATATATAAAGACATGAAATTAAAAAAAAATGAAAAGAAAAATTACCCATCTCTCCTCGCTCCGCTCCGGGAGGTATAGGCATGTTAGGATCTCTAGAAAAATTGATCCTGACAAAGGGGTAGTCCTCTATTTCCAAATTTTTTCATGACCACCAATCAAAAAAATTGTCATCGAAGGCCTCGATGGTCCTCCCTCCCCCCTGTTGCAGCAACAACATCACCCATCTGCATAGCACCGGGAGAGACACTTCGTGCCCTCGTATAGTCTTGATCAGATAGTTCTTTCGGATTCATTGCATAGGTTTTTGATATTCAACGTTTTGGACCAAACCAATGTGGTCCATTGTATAGTCTCTCAAGGATTGAGACTGGGTACCCTCACGAAGAAAAAGGAGCATAAAATGGTCCCAAACTTAAAGTTACAGTGCTCCCATATCCAACACTCTGTTAGTTTTCTCTTCATGAAATCAAGCATGGTGGTACTCCAGTCGAAAATCCATGCATTTATTCACTGTACTGCACAATGCATGTGTTCCCAGGAAGCTTGATGTAAAGCTGCAGATCCAGTGATTCACCCAATAAGTAGAAATATCACTTTGAGTGATAGGTTGTTGATCTTATGTATAGGCACCTAAGAACCTACTTTCTCAGTACCAGCCTCACAATGGAGTCCAATCAACTCCTCAATGTTGTGAGGCCCGAGGGGAAAAGTGCACAACTTGACTGCATCCCCTCTCCTCGAGAAACTGGTCAGGAATTAAATGTCCTCAGTCATTGGAGTCAATGACTACCCCTCGAGCATGAATGCCTCCACATCAAGATGCCAGTAATCTATCAATTAATTTAGCAACTTGGGTTGTGCCCTCATAAACAAACACTGGAAGAACTTTAACAACCCACATTGTGACAAAACAACGATAGAAGCAAAGTCCACGGAGACCAAAAAATCAATGTCCTCATGCTCTCTCTCTCTCTCCAATGAACATACATGCTACAAAATGACAAGTGGTTGGAGAGTTAACTCTTGGCTTTTTTTTATTTTTTTCACTTGTTTGAGGGTGTACGCGACCTGTCTTGAGAAAAATCACATGTGCACGTGGGTAAATTATCTTCTGCTCACGTGTACACACAGGTTGTGCTTGGACAACCCACGTACATGCAAGGTAGACCTCTTTAAAGGTCAACGCCCCCCCAAACAAAAAAATAAATGAAAAGAAAGGAAGAATGAAATGAAAGAGAGGTTAGTCTGTACTTACTTGGTCCAAACAGAAGTTCGTTTCGTCCACTGAAGCTCCCAGAATCAACTATTTCAGCAAAGGGGTGTTTTTTGACTCTTGGTCAATTCTCAATTTACAATGGTGATAATGAGTTGCCATCTTTCTATTTATAGAATTTTTGGCCCCTTTTTGTCATTGTTTGGACCCTTTTTGTCATTTTTTCTAGATTTAAAATCGTTTACTATGGTTCTTGAGTTTCTCGGGAGATGTTACAATAAGTGTTACTTTGGGTATTTGGGAAATGTTTTGAGAGTTGGGTCCTTTTTAAAGGTCTTTTGGTAAAAAGTCATTTTTTCAACTTTGTGCATGTAAGATAGGATTCCACCTCCACTTGTTGCACCTCATTGTCTTTTTCTCTTTTCCATAGGATTGAGCCCACCGAATTGCGACACGGAACCCTCAATCCTGCTCTAGAAGTGTCATAATTTAGTGGTAGAGCCTACCTTCACATGGATTCCCTATGTAGATCCTGGTTGCATTTTGGTGTCCATGTCATCACTAATGACTATAGGCTTGGGAGTCCTTATTAGTTTTTCCTAATTACGAGTTTGAGCCTCATTTGCATGATTCATTATCACTCTTGACCTCACCCTCGGGACTCCCAAAACACAACGAGTCTTCTTTTAATCCCTTTTCAAACCCTCTAAACATGAAAATATTTCTGAGCGATCTTGTTGCCCTTCACGCTCACTAAACTGAAATTTGAAGGCACGCCTGTCAGGCGGTAGTTTACCCCTTTTTCAGTCTGGATGGTCAAAAGAACAAACAAAGGTATACTCTAGGAGCCTCGATTCTATAGAAGAGTACTCTCACGTATAAGTTTAACCCTTTTTTGGGCCTGAGGGACTAAATCTACGAAAAAGGAACCCCCATGGAGTCCATAGTTAAGCTCTTTTTAGACTCCCTAAAAATGGAAAGATGGTCGAGTGACCTTGTTTCTTCACACTCGTTAAATTGGTCCAGAAGAACATTCCTTTAAAAGTCCATAGTTAAGGTCTTTTCAGACTCCTTAAATATGAAAATATTGTCGAGTGATCTTGTCTTTGTCACACTCATTAAAATGATTTTGAATAGATGCCTGTTCGGTGCTAGTTTACCCCCTTTTTGAACCGACTAGACTACCTTCGAAAATGGTACCCCAGTGGAGTCTCCTTTTACGCTTTTTCAAACTCTCTAAAAATGAAAAACCATCGAGCTTACCTTCTCTGGGCTCATTAAAATTACATTGAAGGACATTATCATTGTGTCTTATTAATTTCATTTGCATTCCTACATCTTTGGCCTCATGTCGGCTCTATGTTTCTCTCAACTAAACCATTTGAAGCATGCCTTATATGCAAGCCTTGTAGAACTTTTCCTTTGCGTCTTGACACCTTGACCCATGGAGGATTTTTCCTGGGTGTCCTTTTCCTGCATATGTCCCCTTGCTCTGAGCATCAATCTGTTACTTGCACTTGGAACTAGTATGTCTGTGACACTCGATCCTCCTTTGTAACGTAGCACTCTTTATTATTTTTCAAGCTTCCCAAAATTATTGAAAAAGACAAAAAAAAATCAAATATACCCCAAAAAGAGGAAGGGAAAAGTATTTTCTTTTTGTTGATAGCACAATGATTTGCCCTTGGACAAAGCACATTCTTTCATTTTTTCATCAAACCCTAGGATTCAATATGAACTTAGGAAGTTGTTCTCGCTATGTAGAGTTATGTCCTCCTCTATTTGGTTACCCTTCCAAACATATGTAGAGTTTGCATTGCCTCCTGCATCGTGAACTTACTCAATGCCATGTTGCCCGAGTCTCATCTTTTTTCGTGATTTCATCCAAGGGAAGTCTTACTAAACTTGAGTCGGCCCTTCTATAGTTTTTGTCTTGTCCTCATGCCCGGCCACCCCGAAAGACCAATCAAGTCCTTGTTCAAAATCAATGAAGTTCTTTGCACTGATCACCAACATCCTCTTCTCTATTTCCGACAAGCCGTCGAAGACCTCTCGGTAGTGAATGTGTACATTGATATTACACTCCTACCCGAGTTTTGAAGATTTTGAAGTTGTTTCTCGAGATATGAAGACCTCATCTCCAGCCATCAGGTGTCATTGGCTTCCTGAAGATGGATACCATACGTGTATATCTTTTGATTTTGAGATTTAGATCCTCTGTGTACTGCTCACAGCTACACTTTATATAGTTATATGACATGGATCTGTAGTGTATTTGATTGGCAGCCATAATTTTATTTCATCCCGAGCATGGGTATGCCTGCCTCGGTGAGACAAATTGTTATTTTTGCAGATGGTACCTCCTGAATTTCGGTTCCTAGGCTCACTCACTTCTCACATCGGTGAAGATTTGTAATTTATTTCGGCCATCAGATTCTCTTCTGATCTCAAACATTAGGTGGCATTTGTTATAACCCTAAATTGCACCAGACATGCATACCTAGCATCATACCATCTAACTTGTTATCTTTGCCAAGCCATCACTGAAAAAGATATTCTAAAAATCATTGATTTGAAGATGTGTGCGCCCTACACCACTACTTCCCATGTACACATGCCTACTTCCCCACTACAACCCATGTACACTCACAAAATATCGCGAAAAATGGAAAATTGCATAGGACACTGGTTTCTGGACCATTACATAACTGTTTGACTGCCCATAGCCAGTAACCACAACCGTTACTATCTCTTTTGGCCTATAAAAGAAGGGTTTGGGGTCCCATTACAGGGAGAAGCACGAGAGAATAGAAACTCTTCCCATTTCCATATTCCCCCTTTGCCCCAATATTCGAAAACCACATTGTGAGTTTGAGCCATAATTCCCTTTTCCTCCATTACAAGCCCTTGCCATTTCCCTAGAGAGAACTAAAGTGGAGAAGGAGACGTGGAAGAAGTTGGTGCATTGTAAAGAGAAGCCCAAGACCGCGTTCGAGGCGCAGTGACGATCTCATATTGTAAGTGGATTTTGTGAGATTAATATAAAGAAGTACTTTTTCCGTCCCGCCAAATGACATCTTAAATGTCAATGATTTGTTTACATTTCTTGTTTAGGATGTCTAACCCACTAATCCATATGTATAATGCATGCTTATAGTTTCTTGTTTGTCTTTTGGTGAATGCAGGTCAGCCTTGGGAGAAGACTTGCAGTCAGGAAACAACTAAGCGCAAAGGGAGTGACACCAGACGTGGAGTTTAAGGTATTCCTACTGGATCCCTATACTTTGTCTTTTATGTATGATTGTGGGGTAATGTCGGGATAGTTGATAAAAAGTAGGAGACTTTAGAAATTTAGCTCTGCCTACATTTTAGAACCCTGGTGTAGTTCATAGAGGGGTTTTCCTGCTATAGCAATAAAACAATTATATCTTCTTCGGTGTGTATCCAAATTAAGTGAGATCGGTTGCATTGGACAATGGATATTCTTTAGTATTTTTGGTACAAGTTTCAGAATCAAATATTATATATTGGGATCTTGGAACACTATACCAGTACGCTCTCCTAGAAGGGAAAAAACTCAGAAAATTGTGGAGAAGTTACCATAAATTCCACTTGGAACATCAAATTTTGATCAGATGTGTGGCATTGCTGAGAAGAAATATTAGACAAATACAAAACGAAATTTTTAGACCCATAATGACCGAAACTTTGGAGATACAACAGAAGAAATATCGTCTAGAAAAACCACCTCAAAATCAAGGTTTAAAAGTGATACTTGGCCAACATGCCACCAAAAAAGGGAACTTCTACACCAATGAAACCTCTCGACATTCCTACTTTGACTCTTAATTAAGGTGAATAAATGCGCAGGGACATAATTGATTTTAAAAAGAACACAATAACAAAATATGAACTACAAGGGATGATGGATTCAACTGAAGCTAAGTTGGAGGAAATAAATACTAAGATGGATGGCTTAAAAAGGGAAATCATGGAAGGATTAAAACATTTCCTAATAGAGAGGACACCTAAAAGTGAAAATATATCCCATGAAATTCATAGTGAAGACAGAAGGAAGATGAATCAAGAATGGAGAAACTCCAACTTTAGGTTGAAGACCAACCACTTTCCTAAGATTGATGTGAGGAAGTTTGATGGCAAGGATCCAATCACATGGATACTTCATATGGAGCAATTCTTTGATATACATGATGTGCCACATACACAAAAGGTCCGAATTGCTTCTTTATATTTAGAACCCAATCATTTTTTGTGGTATCGATGGATTTTTTCACGCAAATCACTTGTCACTTGGACAATTTTCATGGAAGAAATGATAGCACACTATGAGGATACAAGGAGCGATACCTTCTTTAGCCAATTGATAAATCTCAATGAAAATGGTTCAGTTGCAGAGCACATCGAGAACTTCCAAAGATTGAATATAAAGGTAACATATATTCCATATGAGCACCTAATTGATGTATTCATATGAACTTTAAAGGATAACATTCAACATGAGGTTCGCCTAATGTAGGATAACATTCAACATTCAACATGAGGTAGACCTAATGCAGAAGATTCACTTGTGAGGGTTCAAAACGATGTGGTAGTAATGTCATCTCTCAAATATTAATTGAAGGTGAGTGGAGCGATCTACTATCTTGAGAGAGTGAGGAGCGATATCGTTGAGGTAAGCTTCGATAATATGTTTGAGATCATGAAAAGTAAAGGTCATGGAATGTTGGAAGGTTGCTCCAGTGTTTTTAAGGATGAAAGGAATTTTCCAGTATGAAAAAGTACCCCAAGGACAAATAAATCTTGTCTTGTGTTGATCCTCAGGTTTGATTTGAAATTGATTATATCCTAAAAATTCGTCCATAAAAGAAAAAAATTTTCTTCTCGCGCACTTATCAAGAATATGGTCACTTATCAAGAATATGGTCAATGAAAGGAGTCAGGAAGTTGTCTTTAGTACAAGTCTTGTTCAGGTCTCAAAAATTCATACATACACATATGGTTCATTTTTTCTTATTCATGGGAATGGGGTTGAACACCCATTCTGTCAAGGGAACTAGGTAGATAAAACTGAAATTAAGTAGCTTCTCTACCTCTTCCTTAATAACACGGTGCTTCCTAGGATTAACAACAGTAAGACATTGCCAAACATATATAACATCTGGATAAGTATTGATCTCATGTTCGAAAATGCTGGGGTCGATCCCTAGCATCTCTCCGTACAACCAAGTGAATACATCAAAAAATTATTTGAAGAGATCTGTGTAGATCTGAATCTATATAGGTAAACAATATGCACCGATATATACGTTCTCAATTTTTCTAGGAATTCAAGGGATGTTGATCATGAAGGTAGGAGAAATATTCACCATTTTTCCTTCGGCATAAATACCATGCGTATCTAGCAGAACCACAACATGACCGACCATCTCACTCAAGGTAGATCTAAGGTAATCTTGTTCGATCCTAAAAAGCTATGGGAGGAAATAAGAGCTATGATGCATATCGTCCCAAGGCCTATAGGGACCATACATGGCCTCTAAGATGGCTTCCTCTAAAGGTAAAGTATTGTCAAGGAAATCACGTGGACAATATTATTGGGCGGCCCATACGGGATCTAGAATGGGATCCTTCTCATCCATCTACAAGGAGAAACGATCCAGGTCAACAGTAGTGTTAATAATATCTTGATACACAACACTTTTTGCTAACAATGACATTTCCATCCAATGTGCGACTGATCGTCATGACATAGTCTGGGAAGGTAGGGTCCAAGGATCATTGAAATATGAAGTACGAAAATGAATAGACCTCATTGATGATGAATACCTAATGGAAATGGAATGAATGTGATGGATTGGTGCCGTGAAATAAAAGCTACCCATGAGAGAGGAATACATTCCAACACCAACATCCTTGGTTTCCTATATATAATTGTCAATCACTGGGATGGAAGTTCCAACTGATGCATTAGGACTAGCATGCACAAAGGACAATGGATCAATCATCACCATTTTCCCTTCATGAGGAAAACACAAAGTATGGAAAATAAACAACATGACCATGGTCATGGCATAAGTCTAATTACTCCCTAGTAGTAAATTATAGTCAAGGGGCGCATCTACCACCTCGAGGCTTCCTCAATTTTGGGGCATAGTTGGGTAAGGTTATCATCTTTATAAATTTTACAAGGAAACTTCACCTTCTATTTTTCTTTCTTTCCCTCACCAGCATTATTATTTGATCTATCATTGTTAGTGTCATCCTTGGATTTGTTATTATTTTTCCCACCCTTATGATTATTACCTTGTATTTTCTTTCTATTTCCTCTTGGTTGTTGGTTACCATTTGGGTTGGTCAATGATTATACAGAATGCACATCCATTGACTGAGTGGGAGTGGAGGATAAAGCTGAAGCTTGTCCTTCTATAGGATGTCTTAGAGACAAATCCTTCAACTGGTTCATCACCAAGTATGTATACTTAGAATTTTCAAAGCCTATGATGTCATCGACATGAGGCCTAGGATTTTTTCTAGGGTCATAATTTGACCGTAGCGCATCAGGAAGAATTTCATACAACATCCCAGACTAAGCATACACAAGGTCTAGTTTTTGGGTTTGAAAATAGCTTCTTCCTCAGATGTTACTCCATATGTAGAAACATCCTTCGAAATATAAGGAAATAAGAACTTAAGGAACCACTCCAAGATAAATTTTGGAGGAATGTAGGCTTTTAATCAACCTCTTCCATCTACACCACTCTTGGATATGGTCTGAGATATGCATGGCCTTATCTTGGTGGAACGTAGACAAAATTTCTATGGCCGCATCATAATGAATCAAAAACTGGAAGTGGTTGAGAAAGAACAAAACCATCTAATTAAAGTTTTTGTATGTTCCCACCGGTAGCTCAATGTACCATTTCACGACAATCCCCATGAGGGTGCGTTGCAATAGTCTCTAACGAATATAATCATCATTGAGGGAATTGGATGAGAATCAAAGATGAAAAGTAGTAACATGATCACCCAGATCCTTGCCACTATTTCCTTCAAATTTGGAATGTCTGAAGGAATCTTGGTGGGGACAGGGGGCCATTATGGATCGTGACACATCGGGTTATTCATTAATCTAAAAAAATATGGAAGATTGAGCATGGCCAGAAAAGGGAGTCTGGGTTGCGATGTCTGAGCCCATGCTCCCGGGAAATATTGGTGTTTAGGGATTGCAAGCCATCCATGGTTTTGGTATATACTATCGCCATGTCTGGTAGGTGAATATCCTCCTCCAAACTGATTCTTACGAGTTTGTATGGGCACCATACTTGCAGGGGAAACATAATGAGGGTTATAACCATTGCCCCCAGCTGGAGGAGCTCCAAGCTAGGGATTTCCCATAGCGTAAAACTGACTCCATCTAGTTGGAATTCTAGAGGATAGAGGTCGATTTTTCATAACAAATGTGTTTGTAGGAATCAACATGGAGGAAGAAGGGGGAAAATATTGAATATAGGAAGTGACTTGTCTTCCAGGTTGAGTACTCCATCTAGGAGCATTTAGACTATTATTAGAATGAGAAGGAAAAGGAAGTTGGCCTCCCACCATAGGATTCGTTTGGGGAATATGACCTCTAACAAACAAGAGAGGAGTATGCGGAGGAGCCATGCCCCCAGGTCCAAAACTAGGATTTGCATTAGTTTTTGGAATAGAGGATGAAAGTTGCAAAGTCATATTGGGTATACCAAAATAAAAATGGTTAGAGACCAAATGTATGGAGTAAGGATTGTATCCTAGCATACCAAAAAGAGACCCAAAAGGGTTCGTTTGTATGGGTTGAGTAGAAACCACAGGCTGGGTAGAAGTAAGGACATGAGCCTCTCGTACGACAACCATTGCGGTTGAAGGAGTCAAAGAAATCCCACTAAACATAGAAGGTATAGGATTCGAAGGACTCCCTGCGTCGCTTGGACTTGACTCAGTACCGATAAATGGATAATAACAAGTCTGAGAGGTGGAGATATATGTACCATGTTTATTAACTTCACAACTTTTAGAAGGAAACTTTGGTAAAGACTCAAAATGCAGTGGTAAATTCAACAAATTACTAGAACTACAAGGAGGTTGGTCTTCATCCATGATTAATCCAGACTCGATATGTGAAACCAAATCCTAAAGCCAACTAACAATAAGAGAGCACACCAAAATAAATAAAAAAGGCCAAATGCACATAAACAAGATATAGTAGTTGAAAAGGGATCTCCCTCACTAGAGTAGTTATGCCTTTCCCAAGAGGGGCCTGAGACTCCCTTCAAAATATTGGAGGTATCAAAATCAATTATAAGAGACCTCGTTGGATTAACAATGCAGTCGGTTAGATCCCCCCGAAGAGGTAATTCTCCATAAAGGTTTTGTGATGTCCGACCCTTATGTGACTCAGAGTACCTTAAAAATAAATCCTTCAAGTAACCTATGTGGTTACCTATATCAAGCAACTAAAGACACCACAATATAATGAATGCGCAAGAGAACAATCGTAAGTTTGGTCCACCATATGGGCAGGGTAACAAATCCTGAAATATTGAAAGCACCGCCTCTCATGGAGGTAAAGGTACTAGAAATACCCCCATATATGAAAGGAACCACAAAAATATAGCTGATGCTAAGAAGGTATTAGAGGGTTATATTTGCAACCAACTTTGCACGACCTCGTGCTTAAATCTGGTGTGAGCGGAGCCTATTGACGTCACTAATTACACAATGGGTTTCACCACTCCTTAGTTAGACACATTTTTTTAGTTTAATAGCTTTGGCTACGTTTATTCACAAAATCATATTCCAAGGCCTTATGTCCTATGCTTGTTTGTGTACTCTAAGAAACAAAATCGTCTCTAATCAATTTTAGTTAATCGACATTACTTTTAATGGATTCTTCTTACTAAAGAGGCATGGTCGTGAAATTGGAGATATTATGACTTAGCATATGAAAGAAACAAATATAAAAATACTTCTAATCCCTAATCTTAAATTCTCAAGAGATGGTAAGATTTTAAATGTAGCTTTCAATGCAATTTCTACAATGTCAATAAAATCAAATCTTTTCACATGTGTCAAGATCAATACTAAGTAATCAAAAGAGAAAATGCCATAATGAAAAATGAGCAATTTTTAGTTTTTTTGTATTTTCAATATAAAGAAAAGAAAATGAAAGGAATGAATAACAACTTCACACACAGACCCCACTACAAGCAAAAAGATACAAGCCAAGATGGAAACCAAGAAGTAAACACTCAGACCAATGTGCAAGGACAACTAATGAAAAAGTTGATAAGAAATATTTTCTCTCGAAAATTCAACAATCAGAAGGTTTCCTATCACTTTGTAAGCACTTAACAATTAGGATAGACACCCAAGAAGACTCAACAACCAACCAAATTCACCCAACAAACATCAAACTCATCCAATAATCCTAAATATATGATGTATGCAACTATTTGAGAAAAGATCACATATGTGCGCGCCCTACAGAAGGACAACTCGGGTATATATGTGTATGTCAAGCGAAAAGCCACGTATATATAATAGAACACTACTAGGGAAATGATTAATCCAAGAAACTTAGATGCAATGAAAAAATAGGTTGTCAAGCAATCATGCAAGAAGGTAACTCATGCTAATAGAGATAAAGTCAAGGAGAAAAATACTCCAAACCCAAAACCCCAAATAGAAGATCAATCCCTAGTATGGTTTCCAATTATGTTACGAGGAAAATCTCTCTATGGAATGGGGTAAACCACAATAAATGGAATGACATGTAGAAATCAAATCTAATCCCATGTATGCTATATACATGAAATTCTAACAAGACAAGGTCAAAATCCTATCTCATCCAGACGTTTGATGAAGACCACCGTTGAGTACACAACTCAAAGCTTTACACCTGCAACTTGTCCTCATCAACCAAGATACAAAATCATATGGTGATAATATATAATGTTAGCATATATATTATCATAATCCATTAACATACATGAAAAATATGCCCATGGAGTAATAATTAAAATATTTGCAAGATATCAATTGGACGAGAAAAGAGTATATCTATAAAACAATCAATAGAAGTATGTAGGTGACAAATTGTTGTAATGACACATATCAGAATTGAGAAACTAAGTATCTCCAATTGGGCCTCCACCACTTCAATCCTCCACCAAAATAAATCTCATATAAAGGAGATAATGAGGTTCTCCATCACAAAGAAGGAAGAGCTTCGGGGCTCAACAATGAGTTCAGACTTTCAAGGATAAAGGGATGCAAACTCAACATGAAGTGAAATTTATCTAGAGTATGTTTTCTCTCAAAAGTTTAATTCTCTCCTCCTCCAAGGCTTGGATATGGCTCAATTTATATCCTTCAAATGGAACTTAAGGATCAAGTCCGAGAATTTCCAGTATATGTAAGGTCAAGGATCATGGATCTCATGACATGACATGGAAACCCAGCATAATTTTTAATTTTGAGCACCAAACCCAATGTACGCGGGTTGTAGTGGAGAAACCCGCGTATATTCTTTTTGTCTAACTGCTAGGGTGCGTATATGTGGAAAAATGTGTTTTTTTGGCTTTGGAAGGTAAAAATGGGGACTTCAAGTATGCATAGGGAAATGGAAAGGCCATCCAAGAAAGTTGCATGGGGTGGGGAAACATTTTCTATAACACTTCAACATTCTCTAAAATGCTTCGACTCCCTGCACCAACTATGTGGTTGAAGAGCGAGGAAGTTGAAGAATTTCTGAAGTAGCACAAGGGAGGAACTAGATTTGTGAGCAACTGCTTGGAAGATACAACATGTAACCTTGGTACTTCTAGAATCAAGGTAAATTCGTTAAAATACTCGTACAAATAATTTTCATGGCTACTTTCATGCATTATTGGTTTGGAATCTACTATGTTTTTATCAAGAAATGTTATATATTCCATGAATTATGCCATGCATGAAAAATTTGTCACCTATTGGGGTTATCTCATCTCAAGTCAAAATTTTCTTCCAACTAAATAACCTAAAAAGAATCAAAAGTTTTATATGACTTTGTACCTCATTTTCCCCATTGCTTATGGGCATGTTTTTGAATATTTTTCATGGGAAATACATGTTGATTTTAATTTTGAATCAATATATGCATGGTATTCATTCTTGTATAGACATAAATCCCAATACAATTTCTACCCAGTTCACAACAATTCATTTCAGAATTCAAAAAATTAATATTTGGATAAAGTACATCAAGGTTATCCCTAAAAGAAACTGTCTTTCTCTATGAAAAGGGTTTTATTAATTATTCAAATAATTTATTGTAATTATATTATTTGGAAGTAAGGAGAAGAATTTCCTATTACCATTCTACACATCAGATAAAATATTTGTTGGATAATTATGAAGGAAATACAAGACTTGGTCCCACATCTTCCATGATAAGAGGAGAAAAACAATTTATACCCCTACCTTGGAAAATTGGGAATTGCATTTTTAAACACATAAATCACCTTAATGAATTGTTGGGACATCATGAAAAAATTGGTTTGAAGGAAGCAAAATTTGTTGAAGGTTTTGATCTAGACAAGAAATTTACTACACATATGCAGCTAATAGGGTATTCTTCACACTTCATCAGAATTGAACAGTTTCAAGAAGGCGGCGGAGATATCTTCAATCTCCAAGAATTGGAAAGCTACCAAATTCCAAATAAGACAGAAGTAAAATGCATAAATCAAGGACACAGACAACAAGGAAGAGAAAAAACAAATCAAAACCCCAATTCCCCAACAACATATCAAATAAGCACTCCATCGATAATCAAAAGTAGAACCAATGGAAATGATATTATAAAAACATCAGTTGGAGGTTCATATGGCATTGGATCAAAATACCCATCGAGAAAAAGTCTTAAGAAAACATATATTACATACACTCTTGTAAAAAGAAAAAGAAATGTATCATTGGTAGAACTAAATGCACCAAAAGTCTAGGAAAGTACCCGTGCAATGGATATGGATGAGATCATTGAAGAACCTGGATGGTTTGTGTATAGGTTATTAGAAACAAGAGAAATTGGTAATTCTATGATGTCCCAGGATCCTAAAATATTTGAAGAGGAATCTATCACTCTGCACCAGGCGACATACAACCGTGAAAATAAGAAATTGTTGTTGGAAAAAGTTAATACCAAGGATAAAAATTCATCAGGATGATGGAAATATTCAATTGATTGGGATGGAGTAGCACCATCCAAAATTGTAGACTTTCATGGAGTGACTAGTGACTATATATGCATTAAGACAATCAATTGATAATATGGAAAAAGAGAATTTAGAATTAAATAAGAGAATAAAAGAGTTAGAAGTTGATTTGGCACCATGAGAGTTATTTCTATAACCTTTGAGTTTGATTCAACCTACACTTGAATTGGAGGATATCCCAGAAATAAGTACAAAATACAATGGCTCATAAAGTTTATTATAGGCTATAAGAAAATATGTTGGTAATGCCATACAAAAGAGAATTGAAATAATTTAGGATATTTGGGAGCTTTGTCAAAGTATTGCTAGCTTTTCCTCTAGAATAAAAAATTTCAAAGAATACTTGCAGAAGGATTTGGAAAATGATGAATGATTTTTTAAGGAAGATGTAAACATGTTTTCAACCAAAGTCTCAAGTTTAAATGAATCCCAAAGGAAGGAACAAAAAATTCTCATTCCTTACTGTATGAAGCAGATTAATGCATTTTGGCTAAGAAGAATCAAAGAGTTAAAATAAATGATAAATGAAACTAATGTCTTAAGGAAGTAAAAAAGTGATTTATTTATTAAACTTGGTAATCTTACTAAGGAATTGTATGGTCCCAATTTATTGATGGATACCATGATCTTAACAAAATAATATTTAATGAGACAATTTAATGCTCTAAAAGTTGTTTGGGCTAATGAATTTACCGAAACTATAGATTTTTCTAAAGATGGAGTTGAAAATGGTTAGTTTGATATATCAACATGAATGATGATGTAGGTGACACATTGCATCAATCAAATCTAGATTTTAGGGAATTTTAAAATAAGGTATTTGAAATTAAAACTAAATATCTAATTATCGCGACACCTTTAAGAGAGTACATTTAGGAATGGTTGAAAAATGTGTTAATAAAAATTATCGAACCAGAAAATTAAGAAACAGTTACAACGATTATGCCACATCAACCACAACATACACCCATAAAGGAGCCACATGAAAGCAAGAAATCATTACGAGATCTCTCCATCACAGTGAGTCAAACATTAAATTGTCCCTTTCATTTTTTTCTAAGTTCATTTACGCTACAATCATTTTTCATATTTCCTTTATCTTCTCGATATTCTATGGGATTTAGGTTGATTCTTGGTTTTCCTTGTTTTATCTTCCAAATCATTTCACTTTATGGGATCTTAGTCATCTTTGAAGGGTGAATGCATTTTATTTTCTTTAAATACATTTACCTTTGTATTTAAAGACTCATTATTGTTTTTGAAAATCCAAGAGAGCTAATTGGGATATTACATTACTGTATTCTCAAATACTTTTATCATAAGCTTGAGTTTCCAATTGTTTTATCTAGCATAATTGTTTTGGTGCTTTACAGAATGATAACTTAAAGTTCTATTTTAATTGTGGTCCATTTTCAATTCTCTTTATCCATGGATATAATTCATGTTATGATGAATGTTTTGATGGATATATCATTCCCTTATATTCGGTGTGCATCTTATCTATTTATTTTGTAAATATTGTACATACGAGTTTTTTTTAAAACACTTGGTCACCAATATAAGGTGTTGTTTTTTCTTGAATGTGAATGTAAATATTAAGTATGTTCCTTTTCATACTTTGTTTTATTTTGTTTTATTTTCATAGAATTATAATAAAAAGAGGAGCACCACCTCTTTAAAAATACAAGAGGATTCATATCCTCATGAGGTTTATCTTTAACCATGAAACCATATTTTATATAAACAGATACCTATTATAAAATGGATGTTTTGAACATCTTGTTTTTTATAAAAATAAGATCTCTCAAGAAAATCATTATACCAACACTCCACACTCTTTGGATCACTTTTGTCCTTCACATATTTTAACCTTTTTTTTTATCATTGTAAATGTTTGAGACATATTTTCTTGTCATCAAGGTATATCGAGTTCTCGCTGTGAACAATTCACCATATTTATGTACAGATAAACTTGTCCCATATCATTGTAATATTAAAACCATTTTGAATCAAATGTTGTACATTATCTCGTATATCGTCCATAAAATGTGGTGCATAATTGAATTTTTGAGGCCTACAAATTATATCCTTCCCATGATAGACAAAATTTGATTTTTCAATATTCCTAAATCAGTATAAGTCATAATGGCCTCGTCTAGTCAAAGTTGGTCATCATACAATGAAGTGGAATCGACAACCAAAGTTAATGCTTTGACATACATTTTTTTTTTCTTTATATAATCTACTCCTTTCATGGTAATTTTCCATGTGAATGCTCAAACATATGCACATCAATAGACATATACAAGAAGAACAGATAAAATATTTATGCATTTTTCACAAAATGAACTTGAAATAAAGAAGCAAAATATTAAGACTCACATACAATACTCAAGATATCTTCCCAAAGTAATTACTTTGATATTCTCCATTTTTCTACATTGTCTAGTCTAAACAAAAAAAAATTGTTTGCATGAAATTTTTCTCAATTTCTTCTCACTTATAAAATCCTCAAATTAATATAACATAATAATTATGATTTTGTTCCATCAAACTTTTCAAGTCAATATTACATAATAATTGTGATTTGTCCCATCAAACGTTTTTTTCCTGTAAAAACTTTTGTTGAAAAATCCATCATATCTTCTAGGTCGTGAACCTCGAAGTCATTAACTTATTCTCACTTCTTCATTGTTGAAATATCCATACAACTTTGCATTGAAAACTAACTTCATTTCAATAAGTATTATAATATTGTTTAATGTTTTTTTTTCATAATATGTGAAAATAATTTTATAAAAAATGCTTAAATGTTTTTTTGTTAATTGTCTAAACATTTATTATCAAATTAAATTTATCTAAATTATTTAATTAATTTTTATTTTTTTTAAATTATATTATTTAAATTTGAAAATTTTAAAATAATATCTAAAAGTTTAGTATAGACATAAAAATTTAATAATTATTATAAATATGTTAATTTTATTAACTCATTTTACTTTAAAATAATTAATATATTATTTATGTATTTGAAAGTTAAAAAAAAAAACAACTACACTTAGCGTCACACCAACCTTTATTTAAAAGTTAAATTAATATTATTTATTTATTTAAAAGTTAAAGGAAACAACTATAACAATTGAAAAATCAACTAAGAATCCTCAAGGATTTTCGCTCCAATATGGGTATGACTCTTAATATTGATAAGACTAAGGTCATGATTATTAAATCCAATAAGATCCCTTATGATACCTTTGTATATAACAACAACAACATGGAGGAAGTGACTACATACAAATATCTTGGAATTGATATTCACCACAATCTCAATTGGAATTATAGCATTGAGAAAAGGATTATTGGGGGATGGAAAGCTTATTATGGGCTTGAAAACAATTGTAAATCAGTTGATCTTTGGAGTTGGGATAAGAAGAAACTCCTCTTTGAGACTCTTATTACACTGGTTATTCTTTATGGATGTGAAGTTTGGGGTTGTAGTATCTCTCGTGAATCCTGGAGAAAGATAGAAAAAATACAAAAGAATTTTATAACCTATAATCTCAAAATTAAAGGAAATATGCCCTATCCCATCCTCCTCTTAGAAACAAGCCTCTCCCCCATTGAGATCATGTCTATGACTAAATACCTAATGTATAAGAACAAGTTAAACAACATGGAAGACAAGAGGATACCTAAAATTGCTTCAAAATCAAGTCATAACCACCATCGACTCAAGAGAGGATGACATAAATACACCCTGTCTTGGCTAAACTATTGGGAAATCATGGAAGGAACCGTTTTGTAGAATAAAGATACTATTAAAAAAAATGTCAAATTAAAATTTAAGGAAAAATGTGGTGTGATAAAGAGTTAGAGGAAAAAAGAAAATTTAGGTATTATAAAGATGTAATCAACCCTAATCTAGAAGATCAAAATTAACTGTCTGTTTTGCCAAGTGTAAAGAAAAAAATAAGCATTGCTAAGATAAGAACAAATTCTCAGGAGCTCCATAGAGAAACTGGGCATTGGTCAATTCCTAAAACGCCATGGGATGAAAGAGTGTGGCACCTTTGTGACACTAAGAAGATTGAAGATGAAAAGCACTTTCTCTTAGATTGTCCAGCCTATACCCATATTAGATCTCATTTTCAAAATATTTATCACACTGCCAACCTTCCTAACCTCTTAACTCAACAAAAGTATGGTCATCTTGGAAAGCTTCTCTTAATTCTTTTTGAACACATAATTTTTTTTCTAAAGAATCACAAGTAATCACTTACCCTCTTAAGGTCCGATAGACCAATTCGGTCTTAGTGGACGTTAATCATCATCATCGTCATAAATGTAAAAGATTATCTAAACAAACATTATGCATATTATATATATATATATATATAT
>ML786334.1:105624-123035 GCA_009831015.1 Picea engelmannii | reverse complement strand
TATAATCAAAGTTTAAATGAATATATATTATCTAATAAATTATAGTTTATTATTTACCACTCAAGGGATAACATAATGATGCTATGTATTGGATAAATTATTAGGGAATTAAAAGAACATTATTAAGCATAATAGTATGTTCAAGTTGAAGTTAAGGAAAGTACACCATGCCATAAAGAAATAGAGAATAAAATAAAATTAAGATATTATAAGGAGGTGGTTCACCCTAATCAAGATCAAATATCTTGAATAGCTTGAGTTTGACAATACCCAAAACACCATGGTATGAAATAATATGCCCCCTTGTGACATGGAGAGGGTGGAATATGAAGATCTACTTTTCATGGAGTTCCCTACATATACCCAAATTAGATCTCAATTTCAAAATATTTTTGTTAACACTGACCTTCCTAACCTTCTAAGTCATCAAAAGTATAGTTATTTGGGAAACCTCATTCCAAAGATTTTTAGCATCAAAATAAAATTGTAAATAAATCTAAGTAATTTTTCTGGATAAAAATTGTGTATTAGGTATTAAATTGAACATAGCTTTTATTAACAATCTCTTGGTTTTCTTAAGTTTTTTTAAGTTCGAGTAGACCAATTTTTGATGTCAATGAAGTTTAATCTTCATCATATTAATATAATTTTCTATATAATTTTTTCATCAAAAGTTAAATCAATAGATATAATTTGATATATTATGATCCATTATTTATTTTAATTTTGAGTTTAGTATAACTATGGTTTATGAACTTTAAAAAATACAAATTATTAAAATTTCTATAGTAAAAAAAAAAAAAAAATTTATTAAAATATCTATAATAAAAAGAATTAAAAAAATAGAATAAAAAATAACATCTGATTATATTATATTATTAAAATAAATAAATAAAATTAGTTTTAAAAAAATATTATTTGTATTTTTTCAAATAAAAATATTAAATTGTTAATTTATATTTAATTGTTTTTTTTTAAGTAAAAATAGATGAGAATCCTTCTATTCAATCCAGGAAAAAAGTATAGAGTGATACATCGATTTGTTGATGGGAAAATACCCCTAGAAAGAGAACATGGGATCACTTGAGACTAACCTATGCTAAAAGAGAGCCACAAGGAGTGTGTGGGAAAAGCAAGATGAAACATTACAAGATAAGGAGAAAGCGTCAGATCATTTTGTTGGTCGGTGAGGATCCTCTCTGCCTTTTTTATTACGAACATCAATCCAAACATAGGAGTTGATAGGCTCAACAACTTTCACCACCAAAGCGAGATGATCTGAGGAAATTCCATAATCTTAAGATGCTGAAGCAAAGGGTGCTTCTTTGTCGTTGTCTGAATTGTCTGATTCATGAGGACGCTTTTGAGTCCCTGGGAGAGGGGTTGTGGTCATGATTATGTCATTCATTTCCCCCTTTTCGAGAGGTGGGTGAAAAGGCTTAACTGCAGGAATTAGAATCAAGACTTCTGAAGCTTTAGGATTTTTTGTCGAAGTCGAAGGCTGGTGTTTTGGGTTTGCAGTTGGCTTCTGTGCAAATGTTGGAGGCTGTAAAGGCGTTGTAGAAGGTGGAGGAGTTGGTGCTTATTTTTGATGCTGCTTGTTGTTAGAAGAAGGGTTTGGGTGACTTTTGTGAAATTTTGGGTCTTTCCAACCATTATCTCTTTTCCATGCTCCAGAGGTTGAGGAAGGGGTTGGGGGTAGAGGATAAGTTGCCTGGAGGTGCCCTTCTTGTTGACATGAGCGACATCTGAAGAATGTGTTCTCATAATCGACCATCTGCATGTAAGTATCTCCCTCAGTCCAATATATAAGAATTTTATCCGAAAGCCCTTGACTAAGGTCAATTTCAATGCCTTTCGATATCCAGTCTGTGTATGTCTTGATAAATCTACCCAACGCATTTCCCAGGGTAGGTAAAAAAGATGGAGTATAAAAATGTAGGGGTAGATTGGGTAGTCTTACCCAAAACGGTGTAGTCATGGCTGTCATGGTTAGTGGATTGAAGTCGGGGAACCATCTCTGCATGGAAAGACCAGATCTTCCCTAGAACCAAGGACCTTATTCTAGCACATGTTGTCATTCGACTTCTATGCAAAATTTGATGATGAAGAACCCTTTGGAGAAAAGGAACAACTCATGACCTGGATACCAGCTCTTGTTAACCCATTCTCTTAGCACAGAGGCTGAGGGCCATAGTCCATTGAAGCGACAGATGAGGGATTTTTCCTAGTAGACAAAGGTAGAGCCATAGACGTGGGGATCTTCAACTTCTGTTGTTGGAGTTTCTACAAACTGCTCCACAATGAAGGCAAAGCCAAAACACTCCTTTTCTCCTGAAGTTTCATCCTTGGATCCCAAAGGAGAGGAAATCTTTGTTTTCATAGCATGCTTGTAAGAGATTGGATGAGTGAAGGAAGGCACTCCTCCACGGAGATGATAAGTGAGAGAAATGGTTGTGTTTTTTAGATTCCCATAGTCTCGTAGCAGAGAACCATCCACAAGTTGCCCTCCTTCAAATATTAGTTGTTGAAATCCAGGTGGAGTACCTGTAGCCCAGTGGATTTGTGTTTTAAGCTAAAAAATGGAGTTTGAATACTGAGCATGCAAGAAGAGAGAAGATCTGACAATGGTCTTTACAAAAAGGGGAAGCCTTCCTCAATATCGGATCTAGTCTCGACACGATATTCGGAATGAAACCTCGATATTACATCACTCTTAACTTGATTCCTATAACAGAGCGAAGGCTGAGAATCCTCCAAGAGTCGAAGATCCGTGAGGTATCTGATAGTTGAATGGATTTCGTACTCTAGATCAAGGCAGCAATGGTGACGGCTAGGGTTCAACACTTTCCGCGCCCACAATCTCTTCTCAGCTTTGATCCGGGCCCAAATAATTGGTTCTCTCTCACTAGAGAACGAGTTGGATCCTTGTTGGTTTTAAATATTGTTAATTAATTAAATACCCAACTATTTAATTGTCAACCCGGGGCTCATAAACTTTGAGGTGTAGGCAAAGGAAATGCAAGATTAAAGTGAAACTAGCTTAATCTAGTGATTGAAAAGGAAAAACACAACTGAAATTGAATCTAATTAGGAAAGCAATAAATTGCATAAAAGACAAATAATACATAACAAGCAACTAGTGAGCTCACATGAAATCAACACCACTAACTCATAATAAAGAATCCTCTACTCAATATGGAGAAATCAAGATGTTAGTATTAAATCATAAACTCTATTACATAGCATTCCAATCCAAAACTCTATAAAATGACTAACTCACTCAATCATTCACACACGTATTAACTCCATTCTTTTACTAACTCCTACTCCTTCAATAATTCTTACTCATACTCCTACTAATCCCTACTAATCTCAAATGGAGAGAGAGCACCCCTTTATACATGACTTTCTTTCAAAAGAGGATAAGCAACTAATGAATGTAGATCCACTTTCCTCTCAGGTAGGTACAACCAATTTGCTAATAATTACATAATATTTATCTCTACAAATCCTCACAAATCATGTCAGAAATCCTTAATATCTTTGATAAGAAATTATATCCATATCTCCATGATCTTTGTCCTTTGAATATGCTTAAAAATTATCCTCAAATATTCAAAGGTTGGAGAAAATATTCGAGAAGCTTGAATAATCCTTTTATTGGAGTCTTCAAATATTCCTACACATTACAAAACTCATCCAACTTTGAGATATACATGAAAATATGTCAATTTTCTAATATTTAATCACAAATTCTTTTTTAATACTAAAACAAATGATTTGGAAAATAATAAGGCTAAATCCATATTTAATTATGAAAATGGTATTAATGAATGGTTTATGGAGTGGTAGAATATGGATAAATGTGAAGAATGGTGAAAGGAAAATAGGATGAAAATACGACCATTCTGAGACTTAACATACCCCCCAACTGAACTTGTTGCATGTCCTCATGCAACCTTGCATAAAAACTTTTCTTCTCAATTTTGGTTCTGCATGATTATATTTTTTTAACAATAAAAGAGGATGAAAATTCCCCCCCAAATAATCTTGTGGCATGCTCTCGTACAACCTTGCATGGTTATTATTTAGGAATTTTGGCTTCTGAATGAAATCATTCCATGATGTGAAATACACAAGTAACAGTTGATGTTTCTGATGGTTGGCTCTTGTGTGACAACCAAAGATGTGTTATGTGTACGAAAAGGAGAAAGGAAATGGAACATGGTCAAGTAATTTTCCAAATTCATTCACTCTAGAATGTAAGGAATTGCATGATAAGAGTAGAAAACAACATACCTCCACTTGCCCAAAAAGTAGATGAACCATACACGAGGGATGTAGCTTGTTACGAGGGAAATATTCTCTATGGCCAGGGTAAACCACAATAGATAGGTATGACTTCAGAAATCTACTCAATTCCAACATATGCTATATAAACCAATGTGCAAGCGAGATAAGAAACAAACCTATCTCATTCCAACATTTGATGATGTTCCACTATTGAGCAGTTCAACCCAAAGATTTATACCTGCAACAAGTTTTCAACAAACAAGCAAAGCAAGTATATAGTGATAATATAAAGGGGTTAGCACATTAGATAGCATAATCCATTAATAAACATTACAAACATGCCCATGGATAATAATCATTTATTTGCACGATACCAATAGGACGGGAAAGGAGTATTTCTATTAATAAAAGATCAACAGAAGTGATAACATTACAGACTTTCGTGTCGGCACGGTTCAGAACCAAGAAACCAAGTTCCTTCCAACTAGGTCTCCACCACTTCAATCCTCCACCAAAGGCAAGCTCATAGAAAAGAGACAATGAGGTTCTCTCAACAATAGGGAAAGAGCTTGGGGGCTGAACACTGTGTTCACACTTGAGGGACAAAGGGATGCAGACTCAATATGAAGTAATTTCTTCAGAGCAACTTTGATCTCAAAGTTGAATGCTTTCTCCCCTTTTCCATAGCTCGGAATTGTGCTCTTATAGCCTTCAAAATTCAACTGAAGGGCCGAGTCAGAACATTTCCAGTATAAGTAAGGTCAAGGATCAGAGATCTTGTGTCATGACATGGAAACCCGACTTCATTTTTGTATTTTCTGGCACAAACACTGATGTAGGTGGGTTGTAGTGGAGCAGCCTGCGTATACGCATGTTGTATAGTAGATAGGGCGTGTACATGTGGAAAAATATGTATTTTTAGCTCTTGATTCATCAAAAGAGGGATGACAAGTCTGCATAGGGAAATGGAAAAAGGCCCTATGTGCAAGATAGAAATGGTGAGGAAAATTTTTCTATAATAGATGCCCCCTACTGTGAGATCAAAGGAGTATCTGCGATGGCCGAAATACATTATAAATAACCCAGAAGTGGAGTGGTGTAAACCCAACTGGAAAGACTAGTTGCTCATTACATTTTGTATTGAATTTACATACATGGATTCCAATAGAATACAATGCATATCCATGTGGAAAATATACCAAATAAGTGTCTGTGGCCATGAATAGGAAAATACAAATGCGGTTATATGCCAAAAGCTATCATAATCACGAACAAGGCCCAGTAGAACCAGTCTCAAAACTAATCTGAAGATATTTGTATACAATGGAGTATAATCTGATGTCCCATGATTACTGAAGTCAAATAGGTGTTGGTCCAATGACAAGGAAGCAACAGCTCAGGGAAGCTGCAGACACATAGTGATGTCTTCAAGTCTTCTACACATTCGCCAAAGGTGCAAGTCTACATCATGTGAATAAAGGAGTTGAGGTCGAACACAATGAGACATCGTTTGATTACCAATCATTGAAGTATACCATTAACAAACGCGAGCAAACCTACCAATAATGAAAGTAGGTATCAAGGCACCAAACACATTCCTACAAGTGTGAATAAAGGAGTCGGATTCGAACACCTGAGGAATCCATTGATCAGGAGACGTTGATGTATTCCCATCTGTCAATGGAGAGAGAGCCTGCCACTAATGACTGCAAGCTTCAAGGTACTCATAAAATTCTAGGTCCCATATCCAGAATAAATGAGCTAAATTCGATGGAAAGAAACCCGTTGAAAGGAGAGAATTAAGGAATCTCTCACCAGTCAACACAAGGAAAAAAGCAAGAGCTTCATAATTTGGTGGAGATAGGACGAAGAACATGTTCATGAACCAATGACCCTATGCGCCTTTTGTGTGTACCAAATGCAAGCGGTACACGAAAACGACCCTTTGAATAGTAGCCAATGATGAAAACCTCTAACAAAGCAAGGAAACCACCAATAAGGCTAATGGCATCCAAGACACTACATGAATCCCAAAGTGTGAATAGATGTCTTGCTGTCAAACACAAGGGAAACCACTCAGTCAATGATCAATGATGAAATGTCGATTGTTGGGTTCAAGGTGACCTACCAATGATGAAAGTAGGGCTAGGGTGCATGATAAGATCATAGTATCATGTGATTCTGAGACAAATTGAGGGTATGGCCGACATCCAAAGTCAAGAGTTCTGAGGAATGGCCAACATATGTTGATATACTTCCCTTGAACAGGAGCATGAGACATATGGTAGACTTTGGCAGCATAGACTCAATGATGTAACTATTAGATGCAGGAGGCATCAATAATTTTCTCTATAGGGACTGGAAGAGTAACCACTCAGTATAGAAAACTCTATAACGAGATCAGCTTCCTAAGGCCATGCTAAACCCAAAATTATGATGAAACAAGGACTCAATAACTTTGTGCTCTATTTAAAGGCGACATGACTGCTACCAAATATAATTTAGTACTCCCTTCCTGCCCGTCTTTTTTTGTTTTTTCATAACAAATTAATTATATGATACAGAGGAGGAAACGAGTGTCGTAAGTAAGCAAAACTAGTTCCAGCAATGGAACGTGCCTATGCTTACTGCAAGGAAATGTATGCGGGATATGGACACTCGGGGTGATGTTCCCTCCAGGGTATAGGGTGTCAAATTGCGAAGGATATAAACAAGGCTCTGATTAGTTGAGGATGAAAAAACTATTTAGGCAACCGTTTATAACGCAAAGCGAGAACTGACTAAAGGCTCAATACTACAAGCGAGAGCACGAGATGCAATCACAACTTAACGCCAAAAAATTCCTTTTTTATGTCTTTTAGTCTACTTGGTATGAAAAAGGGATAAACTTGTGCCAAATAGACGTATTTTCAAATCCAATTTACAAGTATGAAAAAGACAAGTTCACTCGGTGATCTTTTCTATTTTTGGTAATGATTCAGAAAATAGCTTAACTAAGATTCACAACCTTTCAAATCCAATTTAACGAGTGTGAAAGGGGCAAAGCACTCTGCAATATTTTCGGCTTTTAGACGAGTCGGAAAAGAGATTATCTAAGACTCGTTGGTGTTGTTCTAATCAACATATAAAGGGGGAGGCTAAGGCTCCCGTATCGGTCTTCTGTGGAAGGTCAATATCTTAAGGATAGCTGACAAAAGCTTGGGAAAACCCAAAGCTCTCCAAGTTGAGGAGGAGAAAGTGATAACGGAGTATATAGTCTTTGTGATGGTTCGAATAATGTCTCTTACTGGAAAAGACATAGGTGGGGGTATGGGATGCCCCATCAAGTCATCCCAATCGAAGGGAACCTCGTCAAGACTTGGAGAGAGAGCATTCGGGGGAAGAATAAATCTCTCTCGTTTAGAAGGAGAAGGATCTGACATGTTGATGATATGACTGAAGGATGTATCATTATCTATACAAAGAGTGGGATTGACTAGATATTTCACTGGTATGACCACCTCTTCATATCTTGGTTGAAGAGGATGCATGGTGATATGTATAGGATACAAAACATCCTTGATAATGGGGGTGAGGTCAGGAGAAGGTAGCACTGTGTCGCTCGAACGAGGAACAGAGTGCGGGGAAATGACAGATGTCTTAGAATCAGAAGGACTCTTGGGAGAGCTCCAGGCTCCCGGTATCTCGGTAGTACTTGGACATAAACGAGTAAGGTGACTTCCTTCACAATTCCTGCAAAGGAATTTAGGCTTACGTCTGAGACGTCTAGGCTTCTCGACGCCCCCAACGTTGTTTACAATGGTTGGTGACATGCTCTCATCATGACTAGAAGAGGTAAGAGAGTATTCTCCTATATGATGAATAGAGGTTGGAGATGTGACACGACTATGATTCGGGGTGAATAGGATGGTTCCCCCAACATAATTGGTAGAGGTTGGGTGCAAGTTGTTGACATAATTTGTATAAAATGTTGACCCATCTCCGACGTGACTGGCAGAGGTTGGTGATGGAGCACCAGTATGATTGACAGTGACTGGGCTAGCAGAAGATTGTGGAATTTGATGCCAAGGTCCCTGGAAAGATTGGTTTTGAAACATTGCAGGCCAGGAAGGATCCTAGTGTATCTCTTGTCCCTGCTCAAAAAGGTGGTGGCTTACGCCAAAATGGTCCAAAGAGGTTTGGATGAGCATCATCACCGAGGTCTGCGAAGAGACAAAAGTAGGATAATAATTATTCGAGTGATGATATATGTTTCCCCCTTATGAAGGGGTCCCATAGATAGGGTAGCCCGAACTGTAAAATTGATTCTCCCCATATGAAATGCCTAGGGGTACTTGAGGACCTGTCACAGAAAAAGTGTTCAAAAGAACCGACATGGTAGATGAAAGATACATGGATGGGGCATAAAAAGTGGGATAAGAACCCATCTAAGCACTGGCTCCTAGAAGAGCGTAGCTATCATTGAATCCATAAGGGGGAAGGTTCCAACCTCCCATGGGGACATGACTCATATCAAACAAGGAAGTAGGCATCAGAGCCATGGTGCCCCCGGATCCAATGCTAGGATTCATATACGTGGGCCAGGGAGAGGATTGCATGGGTGAAGGCATATCAACAGAAAAATGACTAGAGACCCAAGGCGGGGACTGGGTCTTATAGTTCTGCATACCATTGTGAAAAGAGGAAGGATCTGTCCCCATGAAATGAGTAGGAATCATGGGATGGGTAGCAGTAAATTAGGGATCAAAAGAAACTCTATTATCCATGATGATGAAACCTAAAAGAGACTCCTAAGGCCAACTAATATTCAAAGAGCATACCAAAATTCAAATGACCAATATGCATGCAAACGGGCTAAAGTGGTTGAGTGGCATCCCTCGCTATAGAAGGTATGTCTCATCCAAGAGGGACCTAAGACTCCCCGCTAAAGTTTGGAGGTAAAAGAATTAGGTAACCCGAGACTCCCTCATGGACTTAATAACCAATCGGTCAGATCCCCCTAGAGAGGTAATATTCCATAAAGGTTGTGTGTTGTCCGACCCCTATCTAACCCAGGGTACAAGCAGAATAACCTTGCAAGTAACCTATGAGATACCTAAGTCAAGCAACTAATAAACCACTATATAACCAGTGCACAAGCGAGTAGTTGTAAGTATGGATTACCGTATGGGAATGGTATCAAAGCCCGAAACCTTGAAAGCACCGCCTCTCATAGAGGTATGGGTACTAGCAATATTCCCAAATACGAATAAATCCACAGAAATATCTCTGATGCTAGGCGAGTATCTGGGGGCTATCCCTTCAACTAACTTCGCGCGACCTCATGATTAACTCCGATGTGAGCAGAGCCTCCTGATCTTACCAATTATACAATGGACTTCTCAACTCCCTGTCTCAAACACATATGTTGATTTAATTTCCTTGGAGAAGTTTACTCACAAAATCCTATTCCAAGGCACTAAATCCTAGAGTAGTTTGTGCACCCTAAAAATAAAATCGTGACTAATCAATTTTAGTTTAAAGCATAAATTTTATTGGCCATGATTACTCAAAAGGGTATGGAAGTGAAACTCGTGATATTATGACTCTACAAGAAAATAAATATAAATATAATGCAAAGTCTAATTTTAACTTTTCAAAGAATGTTATGCATATAAAAATCGGTGCAGTTTTCAATTTCAACTCTGCAATTCAGAAGTAAAATGCAATCTTTCACTAAATTCACTAAGTTAATGATAAAGATTCAGAAGACAAAATGCAAAGCAGTGTAAAATGCCTATTTTTTGTATTTTCAATATACTAAAAAGAAAATGCATGGAATGATAAGGAACGTGATATATAAATTCTACTGTGTATAAACAGAATAACTCAAGTAAAATACGAAGTAGCCAAGAAAACAACCCAAAGTTCAAGGACAAATAAAAAATGAAAAACAATGAGAAAGACTCCACCCAAAAATTCAACTCCAAATAGGTTTCATATCAACTTAGAGAAGCTTAATAGGCACTACAAAGACCTAAGAAGGCTAAGAAACTATCAAATCCCACCCAACAATCACAAAACCAAGAAAATAGGGAAGGAAAAGTTGTATACATGACTGTTTAGGCAAACAGTGCATATATATGTAGATAACATTGAGACATCATGCGTGTATACTCTACTCTCAAGTCAAAAGGTGTGTATTGGCTTGAAAATAAGGCCAAGCAAGGGAAAAAGGCTAAAATATCAGACCCAGAGTGAAAAGAATTTGTCAAGCAGTCATACGACAAGAAACACAAAGGAAAAAGAGCAATGCAAGGAGAAAAAGTACTTCAACCCTTAGAAAGAATATCTCTCCCCAGTGGAGTCACCAATTTTGGTACGAGGGAAAAACTCTCTATGGCCACGGTAAACCACAACAGATAGGTATGACTACAAAAATCTACTCAATTCCAACATATGCTATATAAACCAATGTGCAAGCAAGATAAGAAAGAAACCTACCTTGTTCCAATGTTTAATGATGTTCCATTGTTGAGCACTTTGACCGAAAGCTTTATACCTGCAACAAGTTCTCAACAAACAAGTAGAGAAAGTATATAGTGATAATATAAAGGGGTTAACACATTAGATAGCATAAGCCATTAATAAACATTACAAACATACCCATGGATAATAATCATATATTTGCATGATACCAATAGGACAGGAAAGGAGTATTTCTATTAATAAATGATCAGCGGAAGTGATAACATTACAGACTTTCATGTTGGCACGGTTCGAAACCAAGAAACCAAGTTCCTTCCAACTGGGTCTCGACCACTTCAATCCTCCAGCAAAGGCAAGCTCATAAAAAAGAGACAACGAGGTTCTCTCAACAATAGGGAAAGAGCTTGGGGGTTGAACACTATGTTCAGACTTGAGGGACAAAGGGATGCAGACTCAATATGAAGTAATTTCTCTAGAGTAACTTTGCACTCAAAGTTGAATGCTTTCTCCTCTTTTCCATAGCTCGGAATTGTGCTCTTATAGCCTTCAAAATAAAACTGAAGGGCCGAGTCAGAACTTTTCCAGTATATGGAAGGTCAAGGATCATAGATCTTTTGTCGTGACATGGAAACCTGACTTCATTTTTGTATTTTCTGGCACAAATCTCGTTGTACGTGGGTTGTAGTGGAGAAGTCTGCGTATACGCATGTTGTATAGTAGATAGGGTACGTATATGTGAAAAAATATGTATTTTTAGCTCTGGATTCATCAAAAAAGGGATGACAAGTCTGCATAGGGAAATGGAAAAAGGCCCTCTGTGCAAGATAGAAATGGTGAGGCAAATCTTTCTATAACATAGCTGCCGCTAGATCAGGAAAAATGTGACTATCGTTGTCGCTGTGACTGGATCATGGGATGTGAAGTGAAGGAATATGAACTGTTGATTGGTTGTATGAATCAAAAGATGAAGTATGAAAGTGGAACTGTGGTACTCTCATATGGCTAGAAAAATACTGTTGCAACTGATGATGGAGTCATGGAAAAGTGTATAGTCTTCACCTATTGTTAAACGTACTGGTACAATTCTAGTCTTGCAAATGAATGTGTCGATGTTAAGCATGAAAATAAGTCATTGGATTACCGACCATTGATGAATGTCACTAACCAATGTGAGGAAAACTCATCATTGATGTTAATGAGTGACAAGGTACCTAAGTACATCTTGTGAAGTGCGAATGAATGAGATGATATAGAGCCATTTGCAATATCTAACAATCAAGGGACATTGATGTATTCCCATGATTTTCAATGAGAGAACTTTCCATTAAGGCATGCAAGCCTCAAGGTATTCAAAAGGACTCTAGTCTCTATCCCATATAAGTTGTTGAGGTCGATGGGGCAAGACTTGTTGAAATGTGGGCCTTAAGGAATCCCACATCAGTCAATGTGAGTTGTACAAAATGATTGGTAGGACTATAGATGAAAAGATCTTGGTAGCAACAATGTGTATGAAAAATAAAGCAGGGTAATGTAGTCATCAAAAGGGAACTGAATGGTTTTATTTGCAAGGAAAAATAAATGGCAAAATAAGAAAGAGATGTATGCGACTCAGAAAGATAGGCGTATGTGAAGTCATGATGGATAAGGCAATGAAAGGTGGACTTCAAAACATGGATGAAGAGTAAGCTTGGAGGGAGAAAGGTAAATGATCATGTCATGGTGTAATTGGTTTTCTAAAATATGGCAGAGTAGCGACAAACGTCATGACATGTGCGGTGAAACATTTAGCTCCTTCAAGCTTTTAATAAAGCATGTTTTTCTGAAAAGTTTTGTGATTCTCAAAAATCACTTCGGCCATGAGATTGGACTGTCTTCGAACCTGTAAAATCTTAGTACTAATCCTCTTGCCCCATTTGTGTACAAGTTTCGTCATCGATTGTTGTTTGAAGTTACTCAAGAAACCAAGTTAGCTCAATTATTTTAATATTGTTTTCAGGATTTAAGAAATATCCATTTGCAATTTGTTTTTATTTTTACAATTTTTTTTCTTCTTTTTATTATTATATTTTTTTATAATAGAACAAAACAATTAAAAAAATTATTTTTATTATTATAATAAAACAAAGAAAATAAAAAAATATATATTATTATTATAATTTTTTTATAACAAAACAAAACAAATAAAATATTATTTGTTTAATTTTATTTTGGTTAGTATATATATATATATATATATATATATATATATATATATAATTTTTATTATGTTAATGATTTTTTTTAATCTTTTTAATTGTTTTGCTATTAAAGCGAAAAAATACATCCTTATGCATATCTTGGAAATCTCAAGAACAAACCCTTATCTCTCGGAGATCTGCAACGATAAGGTTGCTACCTGGCTGATCTTCAGTCCTTCCGTTTGAGCCTCTTCCAGATGCTTCCATCCTCATTGAATTGAATGCAGTGGCCTCTTTCTCTGGAGGAGATCTCAACTTACTGAAACCGATCTTGACCACATCCACGCCTGCGCACTGAGCATACGCACACCCACACCAATATGCAACGCCATCACATACTGGATCGGATCTGAAACAACTTACCAAACAAGAAGCAGACTCATTTTTCTCATCACAGACCGATCATCTTCTCGTTCGTGTATTTTGATTGCAGGTGGAGATGGATTGAAATAAAACAATGAAAATATTAAGCTATGACATTTATATCGAGAACCAGAAGCACTCGTTGCCTGAGTCAAGCGGGTAAAGAAAGGGCTTGCGCTCCATGGCGGGAAATTTTGATTTCATTCTTAGGTTTTAACAACACGGCTCTTAATAAAGAATCTAAACATTGCAGGGCTGAACTGAATGGTCAATATAATCTCTAAGCTTATTTTATTCCGATGGGATAAGTTCCAGAAAGAGCACTCTAATATCAACGAAGCAAAAAAATATTATAAGAAGCATGGCTCCCACTGCACCGAAGAGATATACTAGAACTTGCCATTGCAATGCTGAATCACCAGTAGTGTCGTTGTTCCCGATACAGTTTTTCATTGAATGCATCTCTATTGTTTTCTTCTTTATTCCTCTAAACTTTAACTAAATATTACGACAAAGGTTGTTATAATAATGTAGATTTGTATAAAGGCGCCCCTGGTTTTCCGCCAGTGTTTCCAGGTGGAGAAGAGGGAGAGATACAACTGGTGTGAAACAATTCACTGGTCCCAAAGGTAAGTACAACGGATGGACAACAAAACGTCTTGGAGGTGAGGTGGCCCAATAAAGAATCTAAACACTTGTGGGTCTTCATTTTGTATAATTTTTTAGTCACAACAGTGATGGTTTCAAACCCTGAACCTTGCCGATGAGGGTGGATTGTAGATTGTCTGTCGAGGACCCACTGAGAATCTAGTGGCTCCGCTTCCGCTTGAACTCAAATTCATAATTGTTCGAGCTATTTATGTAGCCATTGCTACCACCATAACGCCCACCGATATATTCATAGCCACTGGGGGAACTAGATTCGAGATCGCTATGTACCCTGGACCTCTGACCCTTATTAGATCTGTCACCAAATTGACACTTCCTCAAAATAGACCAATCAAGGTGCTCATCGAGATACAGGGCATATGTGCGTACAAGTGTGGAATAGTCCCAAGAATTTTATTGTGAATCATCCCTAAAATCATATAAATTGAGCAGGTGTGCACCACGCCTCATTCCCTGAAGAACTTCTCACTCAAAACTTGGATCACGATCCTGAAATAACCTGTGAATGAGCATCAGTGCCTTCATTGCCACTATACAATCATGTGTTTTTCTTATCCTCTTGGACAGACTCTGGACACAGGAACTAACATAACCTCTGGAATAGGAGGTGAGGTGCAAATGATATAGCTTCCACCCAATGATACGCCAAACTCTTAACAAAGTAGATTCAGTCGGTGAACATAGAATTTTAGGTTTTCTCTCATTACCGATCACCGCCTCACCTTCTGTATTCTGGAATATGCATTGCAAAAGCAATTTCAATACACTTTCACTGATTTCAGATCTTTTTGACATTGTCAATATAACTGGACAGACTGATCTGCATGTTTTAATTGTTTTGTTGTTTTGCAGGTTTGCATGGGTAGTGAAACAAAGGCCTTCCATAATTCAGTCAATAGCAATATTGTGAATTTTTTTTATTTTTTTTAAATAAAAACACAACTATAGTTCTTTTTTTCGTTCTGTTTTGGGTTTTATATTTATATTTTAATTTTTATTCAAATGAGATATTTTATATAAGAAAATGTAAGCAAACCGATTATATACGCGAAGCTACTAGGACCCTATTGTCACCAAGTTATTTGTTCACACAAGTTGGCTTCTCTTCTCATATATAGAAAAAAAAATGGCTAATTCTAATAAAACACAAATTCTAACTACTAAAAGGAAGAAGACAACCTAACTTTGGAGAAACCCAACTAAAGTGGATGTGTGGTCTCTTCCCTCATGTCTTAGTGTCTTCTCTGTGCCCTTAGGTCATCCTTAAAAGCATACCACACTTGCATGAAAATAAACACACTTGCATGAAAAGAAACAATTAAGGATTTGGAAAAACAAAATCAACTTACTTATGCTCTAATCCCTTTAGCACCTCCCCGACAACGGCACCAAAATTTTGGTGTTAAATATTTTCAATTAATTAAATACCCAACTATTTAATTGTCAACTTGGGGCTCGTAAACTTCAATGTGCAAGCACAAGAAACACAGGATTACAGTGAAACTAGCTTAATCTAATGATTGAAAAGGAAACACACAACTGAAATTGAATCTAATTAGGAAAGAAGGAAATTGCATAAAATACAAATAATACATAACAAGCAACTAGTGAGCTCACATTAAATCAACAACACTAACTCATAATAAAGTATCCTCTACTCAATATGGAGAAATCAAGATGTTAGTATTAAATCATAAACTCTATTACATAGAATTCCAATCCAAAACTCTATAAAATGACTAACTCACTCAATCATTCACACACTTATTAACTCCATTCTTTCACTAACTCCTACTCCTTCACTAATTCTTACTCATACTCCTATTAATCCCTACTAATCCCTACTATTCTCAGATGGAGAGAGAGCACCCCTTTATACATGAGTTTCTTTGAAAAGAGGATAAGCAACTAATCAATGTAGATTCACTTTCCTCTCAAGTAGGTACAACCAATTTGTTAATAATTACATAATATTTATCTCTACAAATCCTCACAAATCCTTAATATCTTTGATAAGAAATTTTATCCATATCTCCATGATCTTTCTCCTTTGAATATGCTTGAATAATTATCCTCAAATCTTCAAAGGTTGGAGAAAAGATTCGAGAAGCTTGAATAATCCTTTTGTTGGAGTCTTCAAATATTCCTACACATTACAAAACTCATCCAACTTTGAGATATACATGAAAATATGTCAATTTCCTAATAATTAATCACAAATTCTCTTTTAATACTAGAATAAATTATTTGGAAAATAATAAGGATAAACCCATATTTAATTATTAAAATGGTATTAATGAATGGTTTATGGAGTGGTAGAATATGGATAAATGTGAAGGATGGTGAAAGGAAAAGAGGATGAAAAAGCGACAATTTTGAGACTCAACAAGCCTCCCTCCTCGGTTGCAGTCGTCCATCGAGGTTCTGCTTCATCCAACTGAGGTGAAAGAATAGATTTAAAAAGGGCCATAGAGGTGTCTCTCAATGTATCCTTGAAAAACCCTCCTTCGAGAAGGGGTTTCATAACTGATAACTCTCTCGTTTGTTCTCACGTTAGGGTTTCCTCTCACATTGTTGTTATTTCTACTACGCCAGCCACTAACCTTCCCAACAAGATGATTGGTTTCTTCCATCCTGGGGGTGTTGGAAGGTCGACAAAGACTACTTCTACGGAGTCTAGATGCGTTTCCATCTTGGGATCCTTCTCTGTGTGTTGTTGTTGGTCCTTCTCGGTTTGGCTCACCATTCCAGTTTTTCACTCTACCTCATATCTACACTATGATATATTGTGTTAATTCACATTTAAATAAGACCTTCAAAAGAAGAAGGACATGGGGGTGGGCTTTGATCCACTTATATGTGCACGGGTCACGATACCATTTAATATACTATCTCTGGGTGCAACCACATGTTCGACCACTACCTCAAGGTGCCCCCATGGCTCCAAGTAAAGCCCTCATGGAAATTGAACCTTGCCCAATGATGAAAAACTCCTCGCTTTCCACCATTGGATCCAACCCAATTTACACTTAATTGTTTTTTTTTAAATAAAAAAGGGGGAGATCCTGCTGTCATATATTATCAAAAACTGTAATAGAGATTACATGGTCAACAGTCTGAAATGTCAAAAATGCTGCCGGAGACCGGAAACCAGCATTGGCAAAACATCTATTATCCATTGGCACCTGTTCTGCCCAAAGGAAACCAGAACAGGTGCCAGAAGTCTAGTGGAGTTTAAAAACATTATCATAAAATTTAAACCATAAAACATTAAAACCCTATGTAAATGATGACCTGTCGCCTTCGTTGGTCTTCCACGTGTATCCAGCCGGGATGGCGAATGACTGTGAGCAGAGTGGACACCTGCGCCGCGTCGGA
>ML786334.1:0-63546 GCA_009831015.1 Picea engelmannii | reverse complement strand
ATGATTCAAAATGAAAATGTCTCCTTGGTATATATAGGAGACTAGGAGGTATAATTACAACTAATGGCCTAAAGCTGACATAAATAAAATAACATTACTAATATAATATGCCCCAATTAAGGGGTAATGACCCAATATTAGGGATTAACAAAAAATCCACTAAGTGGATATAGTCTTCACATTTTGATGGTTGATCCATGACATACATCCTGATCATGTCTTCAATTATCCTATTGGTCCTATCTGTTTTTCCATCCGAGTATAGGTGATACGTTGTACTAAGATTCATATTTGTTCCAAATTATTTGAACAAACCTTGCCAAAATTTGGATGTAAACTTCGAATATATGTCATAAACTATTGCCTTACGAGCTCAATGTAGCCAGGCAACTTTTTTCAAGTAAATATATATAATGTTTATTTCCTTGTGTGTTGTCTTCATAAGAATAAAATGTGTTTCCTAGTCAATTTTTCCACCAACACCTTGATGGTATCATGTTGGTTCAATTTTCTGGGAAAATTTGTAATAAAATATACCATAACCACTTCCCACTAATTCCATTGTAGAATAGGCAATGAATATAACAACCCCATTGGATGTTTGTGCTCTGTTTTCACCTTTTTCACTGTAGACACCAGGCAACATAGTTAGCCACTTCTTTCATCATTCTTGGCCAAAGGTATCGAATCCTTACATTTGTAATGGATTTATGATATCTTGGGTGCCCAACATATGGAATGTTATGCATTTATCTCAACACTATATTTTTTAGCTCCATGGAATTTGGCACAAACACCTTGCCTCTGTACAAGAGGATTCTATCATCTTTTAATTCATAATTTTTAAATTTCTGATATGAATTTTTTTGCTGTAAGTTTTCCTTTATTTGAAAATAAATCTGATCTGAATTTGTGGCTTCGATAATTTTATATTTTAAATCTATCTTGTACATTATAATGGTTGAAATATGAAATTCATTAGCTCTTATGCTAATTGCATCAACCACTTGATTTTATTTAACTTTGATATGTTTAATTTTGAAGTTATACTCACTAAGAAATTCCATCCACATAGTTTGTCTAGCATTTAAAGTTGGTTGTCCAAATAAATTTTTCATACCACAGTGGTCTGTTCTTAGATCAAATCTCCTCCCCATGAGGCAATATCTTCACATTTTTAATGCATGTACAATTGTTGCTAATTTTAGATCATGAGTAACATAATTTCTCTCATGTTCTTTTAATTTTTGGGACTCATAGCATACCACATGTTCTTTTTGATTGAGAACTCCACCAAGCCATTCCTTACACGCATCCATGCACAATACAAAGTATTCATTTGGATATGAAATATTTAATATGGGTGCACTTGTCAAAATGTTTTTCAACTACCAGAAACTATCTTCACATTTTTGTTTCCATTCGAGCTTCACTCCCTTCTTTTGCAAAGTGATTCGGCTTGCAATATTTAAAAACTCTTTTATGAATATTCAATAATAACCTACAAGACCCATAAATGATCTTACCTCAGTCACATTTCTTGGCATGCAATTTATGCTCCCTCAAAACATTTAGCACCAATCTTAAATGATTATCATACTCCTCCTCATGCTTAGAGTGGATGAGAATATCATCTAGGAATTCAATAACAAACTTCTGTAGGTACTCCTCAAGCACTCCATTCATTAGACACATAAAAATACTTGGTGCATTTGATATTCCAAATGTCACTATTGTGAATTCATAATTCCCATACCTTGTTCTGAATGTTTTTTTGTTGATATCTTCTTCTTTTATCCTCACTTGATGATAGTATGATCTCAAGTCAATCTTGGAAAATATTATATGACCTTTTAGTTGATCAAATAAATCATCAATTCTTGGTAAGGGATTTTTGTTATTTATAGTTACCTTCTTCAACTTTCTAAAATGAACACATAACCTTAATGTTCCATATTTATTCTTCACAAAAAAAAGTAGAGGCTCCCCAATATGAGACACTTGGGTGTATATACCCCTTCTTCAAGAGCTCCTCTAGTTGCATCTATAACTCTTTCAGTTCATGTGTGCCCATTATGTAAGGTGTCTTGGACACTCAGGGATATCCTTGCTCCAAATAAATAGAGAAATCAATGTCTCTCTTCAGGGGAAATCTTAGGATCTCATCAAAAACATCTTCAAAATATTTTAAGACAGGATGGTATTCAAGACTCGCCACTTTATCACTAGTTGTGTCTTCCATGTGGGATGCAAAAAATTGACATCCCTTTATAAAACTCTTTTTCAACTACATATCTGAAATTTCTCTAACAGATATAGCTCTCAGAATTCCTTGAATCTTGTCTTACTTCCCTTTATCATCAAGATGATTTATTATATTGTTGTAACATTCTAGGACATCATGGTGTTTTTCCAACCAATCCATGCCAATTAGATAGTCATATTAACCCAAAGGTATAATGTTCACATCTACCTTTGTGTTGAGTCCATTAATGACTATCGGGGAATCTTTAACCAACTCACTGATCTTTCTCTTAGCCCCTGTGGATAATTTAACGAACCAATATTTATTATTCTTACTCCTTTGAAAGTGAAATAATTCAATAATTTTAGAGTTTATGTAACTATGGATAGCTCCAAAATCAATTAAAATTTCTATGGAATGCTTATAAATCTTACCTTCCACTTCAATCATGGGGGATTGATACTATGTTTGCTTGTTATCGAAGGTGGAATAAATACTTGGCATACATCCCCCCATATCTTCCCTTTTTTCATCCAATTGGATTTTGTGTACAATCCTCATTCTTTCTCCTTTGTGAGGGTAGTCCTTATACAAGTGATTCCCCTCACATACCCAACATTGTACATGAGGCTTCCTTGGCCTTTTCCAAAGAGAATATGTTGTCTTGAGTTCATTTTGGACTAAACAACCTTGCTCATTTTATTGATAGTTATTCTTGAGAAAGGGTGGCTTAAAAATTTTCCTCCTTTTCTACCTCTTTCCTTTCATTTTGTCATTCCAAGACTTTTGAAATAATGAACTCCCTTTTCTATGTTCATAGAGATTCATTTTTCTCCTTGTGGTCTCCACCAAATAATTGTGGTTATCATATTGTATGTTTTCTTTGTAGAATGAGGGTAACCCAATTTAAAAAACTTTGCGTTTTGACCTTCTCATCTTTTATGAAGTCAAGATACTTCAACAATTCAAAGAACCTCTTCTCATACTCACTCATTGTCATGCTGCCTAACTCGAGTTCAAATAACTCTTTCATATTCATCTCATAGTAATGCTCAAACAATTATCTCCCTTTGAAATATCATTTGAACTGCCTCTATGAGAACATGTTCTCATCAAGAGGGTTGGATTGCTTAAGCTGGTCCCACCACATGGTTTCATTTCCTTGCAAGTGGTAGGTTTCAATTGTTCTTTCTACGCTAGAGGAGTAATCATACAACTAAAAATATTTGTTCATTTCCAACAGATAGGCCTCGTCCTCCTCTCCCTTCCTATGCTCACCATTGAAAATTGGTGGCTTGATCTTCCTGAGATCACCTTGCAAGATGTCTCCCTTAGGCCTTCACCTTTGTCTCCTAACATGGGACACACTTGGAATGCTCCCTAGCCCTGAACTATCATGATCTCTCCTAGTGGATTTCTATGGGGAATGATGGCGCTTTCTCCTGCTCCATAACTTCCCATCCCTTATACTATGGGATTCAGATGCTATTACTTGTCTATATCTAGCTTCGTGATTTGTGCCAAAGTACTTATTAGCTTGCTTCTACAACATGTTCAAGCTATGAAGTATCTCTTTTTGAGCTTTCATATTCTTTTCTTTATCAACTCTATAGCTCTGCACTTCTCTATGCACGCTTTTCATAGTTACAAGATCATGCTTGTCCCTTTTCCATTAGACTCAATCTCACCATTTCCCATGCTGAAATGCATACCTCTCAATTCCTCTTCATGACTATAGGACCCTTGGGAATATTTTTTTGTTGTGGTTCTCATATAGAAATCAAAATGATTCTCTGAACCTCTAATTTTGTATAAAATGTGCATGCAAACAATTTATGTTAGATGAAAATAAATACATACACAATTGGCAAAATAATGCATAAAGTTTTCTACCATTTAATGCCACCAATCATCTTCCTTTGAGATGGATGTACATTTTTCTTCTCCAATTAATTTTTCTAGGTTAATATATGGATTCTCCTCCTCAATTCATTTCCATCAACTACTTATTTTCCAAATTCTGAGTTTCAATAAAAAAATTATGATCTTCAAAAGTTTTGACCATTTTCCCTTTTTCAACCTTGCATGTTATAGGTGTGCTCTTTCCCTGTCAGCACATATTTAGGTACCCAAAACTCAAATATGTCTCTATGGATGACTTATAAACTCTATGATATTTACATACACTACTCTTGGGCCCAACAATGACTACTAAGCTAGGAGTTATTCCCTCTACAATAAATCTGGTACTAAATTTTACCCTTGACCGTTTTGGCTCTAAGTCCCTCATACAAGATCCATTTGCGGAATAGTTTAGTTTGTTGGAAAGATATCCTAGAGATATATCATTTTAAAAGCATAAAATGTGTGTCCCTATGTGTCCTATAAGGACACATAATTTTGTACTAAATTTATTCTAAAAAAATGTTGTTTAGGCCCTTAAAAATGCCTTGGAAGATTAAGAGCTTCAAAAACTGGAATTTTCGTGAAAAAATTCATTAAATTATTGTTGTAATAGTCTTTAGATCCAAGTATTGATCTAAAAATTTGGACTAATCCAAATCATTAATATTATGGTACTTTCCAAGATGTGTCTAGCCTATGCAAGCATGTCGAAATCTCTTTCTCGGACTCTTCCCATCAGAAACCTCTAGTGGTTGGATACGGGGATCCCTCCAAAGCCCACTGTATAGAACACTATTGGACCCATCTCATTGGAAATAATGATTTTCCTTTATTATTAACATTTTCAAATACAAAACTTTGATATCATATCATGGTTTTTCGATCAAACTCACCTATCAGAAGCACTCTCCCTAAACAAACCTTTCGATAGCCTCCTTCCAAAGACTTGTCAGAAACCATCCTTCCCGAGCCATCATAATTTTGTCTTTTTTGAAGAAATGCATCTGAAACATACGTGGCACTCACTAATTCTCCCTTCAATGTTAACATCTCCTCTGACATGGAACACTAACATGGAAACTTATATGTCATTCCCCTTGACCCTCTACCCTTCTGAGGAAACATACCCATACGATAGATTGAATGGTTAGAAATCATTTCGTTCAACGACTCTGATCATCTTAGGCTCCAAAAAATTATCACTAGTTACCTCAGTCATATGCCAAAACATTCCCAACTTTCTGAATGATCACTCTCTAAACACCTCTTGTAAATCAAACAATTAGGAAAAGATATAGAAGATATGACGACTCTTGTTGTTTTGGGCTGATGTCATTGGAATCCTCGCTTCAGAATGAAACCCATCCATGACTCTAAGTCCTTAGGAAACCTTCTTCATGAAGGCCTTTCAGAATACCTTGCTCTGATATTATGTGGTTGAATATCAATTGACGATTTTCAAGGTGAAATTAATCTGAGCCATCGATTACTAAACTTCACGACCATCATGAAACTCATAGGATTTCGACCCTCTAGGAAAAAATTGACTCTACAAATTGGAAACCGATGCCATGAATTACCTTATCCAACTTATCTGAAAAACTTAAACTTGAAATCTTCTCAGAAAGTGGGGATTTCACTTTGGTTCCCCACTTTTCCCCAAATTCGTCACAGGATGAAATATGCAACCATGAATCTACTCAATCCATGTTGTATTCTGGCCCATACAAGCTTAGTGTTGAAACTTGACCTATGATACCATTCTATAGTGATCCTTAACATAGCCAGTGAACATTACTAGGTGAAAATACATATAAGAATGAACTTTTATTTTGCTAATCAAAATCTTGTAGCTTATTAACTACGATTTAAACACATATTCAACTAATTTATGGTACCCATAATTAAATGCATCTACAACATTCTAAATGACCATGAATGAAGCTAATAACTCATTCACAACAACAATTAACCATTCACATATAAAGAGTTAAGAACAACAAGTAAATTCATGGTGTAACTCAACAAATAGATAAACATTTATATTTTATAAAATGTTCGTGTAATCAGTTGCTTGGGAAGGACGTTCAACCCAACAATAAACTTGGTATTTCATATCTCAACAACAAGTCACCCCCAATTTTGGGATAGGGATCCACAAATTAAGAGTGCCTGTCAAAGTACCTCACAACTCCATATCACACAACCCATTGGTTTTCTCCTACAACTATCCCAAAATTCCATCAACTATCTTCCTCTTGACCTGCCTAACCCAAGGAATGTACCCCTTCACTGCTCTTAATTCATTGGGTGTCCCATTAATTTATCAGGGTCTCTCTGGCTCAGGTAGATAGGAATATCTCTTCTAGGAACTCAAGGGAACTCATAAACAGAAAAATACAACAACAAAAACAATAGCAAACACTTGCTTATACAATGCAACTTACCCAGAATTTTACTCTTGAGGCCTAACAACCCGTCTCTTCAATTTCCAGCTCCAAAATTCTCCAAAAATGCTACAACATGATCCATAATTCACCCAACATTTCCATTCCATCTCCCAATCTCTTCTCCCCTATTCTCTCCTTCTTTTTCTTGTAAAATTGAATGTGAAAAACAACTTGTTACTACCCATATGAAGTTACTCTCTTTCCCCAAGATAATTGAATGCTCAATCTGCCCAATGTTGATTGTAATCCATCCCCATGCTCTCTAATAACTATGGAATGTGACTTTCACACCCACTATATGAGAGATAATCAATGATTCAACTCTCATATACACAACCAAAAATTAGAATTTTCCCCAAATGATAATAAAATTCAAAAATGTGGGTTTGAATTAATGCCCATAAATTATTTCCCTTTGGACCCCTCTTGGACACTCTCTAGGAATACCCCCTCTCTTGTCTATTAATCAACCCCCATATTTTTCCATATCGCAACATCTGGTATTAAATTATATTTATTTACAATTCAGGAAAATACATTTTTCATTTACATTGTTTGGCCATAGCCACATTTATATCTACATTATGAATTAATTGAACTGGGGTTATAGTTGGGATGGTATAATTTGGGAGCACACCTTGTATAGGCCGAGAGTAGAGTTTGTGGTGAAACGAAACACAAATATAGGGTGGGTGATCATAAAAATCATCTTAGAGTTCACTGTATGAACTGTCAAAAACTTGATCGTCGAGGCAATTTGGGCACAGACTTGGTGAAGGTTCAGTAAGGTTGATTGACCTTTCAAAGAGCTAGTCTGGGTGTAGAATCGATTAGTTTGATTTGAAATGTTCCAAATAAGTGCTAGACCTGTTGTGAACACCTTGAAGAGATAAGCCACAAAGTTCATTGGGTGGGTTGAGCACTTGGTAAAGGCATATGAGTGCAAGACTTGTCGCATATCTAATTGCAAAATTTATTACAATGGGTGATTGTGAAGGGGATTACTTTTGGGTTGAAATGAGTTGAAGCACTTGGGTGAGTTGGGTGACTTGATGTGACCTATATAAGATATTCAGTAGGGATTTGGTTGGGAATATGTGATTACTTGAAAGTTCCAATGAAAATTCCAAAGTTTGGATGGTTGGAGGATATGTAAAGCGGTTTTGTTCTAGGAGATGGATGGAGTTGGCAAAGAAATCGACAAACAGTTGTTGGAAGCCAACCTGAATGGGTATAATGCATACCAATCAACTTCAATGGTGTTATATTGAATTCGGTAAGAGACATTGGATGAGGAATAGCACACCATAGTGACTTGCGAATGATTTTAAAAAGACTCATAGATTCGAGAGGGTCATTAGTTGAGGGTCCTTAATCTTTGAGGTTGGATATAGTTATGGAAGTTGCAGACATAAAATACTAAGTTTGCGCATGAGGATGTGCATGCTCGCAGATTGGGCTTGACTTTTGGATTATCTACCTAACCAATTCGAGACATGCAGATCAACATTGCAAAAAAACATCAAATTGAGTTGTAGTACAATTGTAGCAATGGGTCATAAGGAGTTAAACACTTGGGGATGAAATTTTGAAGTGAAGTGGGAAGCAACCAATTTTAGTAGGAAATGACAATAGAAGAAGAACCAAACAACAACAACATTGAAATGATATAGTGCAATAGAGTTATGTGAATTTCATCCTTGAAGTTAGGTGAAGCGACTGTATTGAGTCAGGAAGCAGATCGTGAAAATTTGGGTGAAGTACAGGTTTGTTGGTTTGTGGAAACTTGGTGTTTTCACCTCGAAAACAATTTTGGGTTTCCAACTCGCACAAAACTTGGGCTTTCCAGTAGACTTAGTTGCAATGGGGGCATGAGTTATGGTAGAGACATGGACATCATAGATTTTTTGGATGTTTCTATGGATGAAAATGACTTGAGGTGGGTGAAGATGTAAGGTGTTTGACTAGAAGGGCCCAAATACCCTTTCCCAAATCCTTAAGGATATGAAACTTGGGTTTTCTCTGACACCCAAGAGTCGCACTAGTTGGGCCAGTGAGAACCTTGGGCATGCATACATTCCAACTTATTTTCCCAATCATGTTTAAAATAATTGTGCCAAAGTGACTGTTACACGTCAAAATTACTCCCTTCGATAGTGTCGCAAGTGTCGCATTTTGCTCACAAGTGTCGCAAGTGTCAGGGAAGCATACTTCCATGATTCCTATGTCATTCCTATAACGACATGAGAAGGACACTTAAACACCTCAAACATTTGATTTGGAAGAGTAGAAATGAGTCAACAGGCTCATGAACCTTTTTCCATCTAAAAACACTAAAAAAACTAAGATTTTGAAGGAGAGTGCTCCACTATACCTCTTCTAGGAGCGTTGGCACTCCCCCTTACACTATCTGGGAGCGTTATAAAGATCCTCTAGCCCTTTTGAGGGAGCCCTATGGATTTTGAGAGCACTGGCACCCCCCTAAAGCCTACTAGGGAGCGCTACAACGCTATGATGGTCCTTTTGAGGGAGCGCTACTTATTCTAGGCAGTAGTTAAGTTGTTGAGATGAATGGGGGAAGGACCCTTTCATTCTTGGAAGGCAGTTGAAATTGATTCCCTAGTCCAGCCATGATCTTAGGGCAGATCCTCAACTGAAGGAGGCAAATCCTCAACTTCCCCAAGGATATCTCAAGTGGTTAAAGCCTCTCCAAGGCTATATAAGCAAGCTTTCTAATGGTAAAAGGGAACTGAAAAGGGAGAATCACACAAAACTTATGATCTTATAAGTGGTGTTGGAATAGAGGTGATTTGGAAGCAAGAGACCCATGATCTCATAGGGAGCAATCAGTGAAGCTATCATCATTCGGATCGTGGATATTTCGAGCAAGGGGTAGACAAGGAGGACTTGACGAAACTATTGCAATCCATCTACGACTGTAAGCAATGTTTTGTCCTCATTAATATAATTTGCTTGGCCTGTTTCTTTCTAATTCGTGTTCAATCTCACATGAATTTTTCTCTTTAGTAGATAGACCTATTTTGGACTAATCTTGATAGAGTAGGAAGTAGCCGTACTTTGTTTGTCTATAGGGATTATCAAGGAGTGAAAGATTGGAGCTCAACTCGGAGCGTGCAGGGACAAACACTGGTAAAAGGTACTTCTTTTCTCCTTCTTTCTCACACACTAGTCCACCTAGATCTAAAAGGAAGTCAGTGACCATGATAAGCACTTTATGTCTTAGAGTTAAGAGTCTAGCTCTTTGAGGAGATCTACATGTCTGTAGGGAGATTTTCCTTCAACAGAAATTGGCGACTCCACTGGGGATCAAATCAGAACTTTCTTGGTTTTGTCTTTCCTCATAGACCTTGTCTTACTCTTTGATTGATGTCAGACCTTGTTCACCCCTTTATATTTGATTGCACTTGTTGATTGACTCTTTATCCCATCACACTCAGCTTGCCTGTCAAAATTTGATCAAATTTTGGGTTTTTGGACCTTTTTGTGAGTTTTTTGAGCCTGGCACCCCCTGCCCATGTTAGAAAAGCACCAGCACTCCCTGGAAGTGTTGGACAAAGATTTATAACTCTCTGGTGGCCCTTATACCAGAGTGTCAGCCCTCTTTTGCCCAAAATCGCTTCAAAATTTCCATTTTTTGGAGGTCCAGACCCTGTTTCTTCACTTGTTGAGCTGCTTTTTGATTCAATGATGCTTCCTTTGACCTTTGACATGCTTCCTCCTGAGAAGTAAACACCTTATTGTTCATATTTTATGCCCTTCTTCATTCTTTTTGAGTTTTTACTGTTGAGAGCTTCAAATCAATCCGCTGCTTTCTTCTCTCCTATCCGACTGAGCGAGAACTCTAGCGAAGGACACCAGAAGTATGTGACTCTTCCCATTTGGTTCTTTGAGGTCATCTGATCCAATCTCTTTCTCCTTACTTTGGCATTTTTGGTTTTCTTTCTCTTGTTTGATTGCAAAAGGGTGTGTTGTTTGTGAAAAATATGTGTTTTCTTGTCCGAATCTCCTTGATCTGAAAGGGTAGTTGGTAGGACAAGTTTTTCATTGAATTGATCATCATTCGCATGAAAACGACAAAAGTACATCTTAATGATTAGTTTGCATTTCTGAAATGTTGTAGCATCGTATTGGATTTGATTGAGGACAAAATTGATTGAGGGCATTCCTTATCAAGTGTTTGATAGTGAAAACGACTCTTCCTCTTTCCCTTAAATAGGTATTCATTGAAAAGAAACGATTGCTTATCATATTTCATGCATATTTTTGGGAATTGAGTCATCATTCCATCAGTTTCAATTTCATACACCCTCTGAGTAAACAACAACCATTAAAATCAACGCTTAGTTAAAATTTATTAGATTTTTTACATCTTTGTTAGCAAACTTACATTAGTTTAAGGTGTAGGGCTTTGGAATAGGTTGAAAGGATAACTTTCCAAAGCTATCGAACAAACTTAGTATCTTGCGGTAGGGAGATTCAAATCCAATTGTCATATTGGCTTGCTAGGATCCCCCTCTCACACAGGGGTTACGCACGAGGTCGCATTCGGGTGAGTTACAGAGATTATCCCTCCATGGTTCAACTATTTGTAGTGGTCGGATCATATATTGGGGGTCACTAGAAGGTATACCCACGATTATGTGTGGGTGCCTTTCAAGTTGATTTCGGACTTGTTATCCTACCCATACATTCCAATTGGACTGTCGATTGTACCTACCCAGGGGCTGACTACGAGTTGGTGACCTTAGTAGCCACAATCTTTAGGGTCTCACACAAGGTGACAGGGAAGGCAAGTCTCACTGTACCTGGAACAGACATAGGCTCCTTGAAGGGTAGGCTCCTTGAAGGGTAGGCTCCTTGAAGGGTAAATCCACAATTATTGCATGGAAGCTTGCACCAAGGTGTAAGTCCGTTAAGCAGGTCACCAACATAACTGATCCACCCGCTCTATCCCCGCCCCTTCCTATTTTGATCTCATGACGTTGGATTTCATCACCAACTAGTGGTTTCATCATAGGAAGGTTTGTTTGATTATTTGCTTCTCAGATTCTTAGCGTGTGTTGTTTGTTTTACTTAGTGGACCTTAGGTCCTGTCAGTGTTAATGGCATCGAACCCTGGGAGTACCAATGGAGGAACCCCTTCTCCTAGGGAACCTTATACTTTTCCTTCGTTTGGAAACTTTGGTCCTCCATATGTTGCCACAATGAGTCTTCCAGGACTCATTATTGGATTACCAGTTTGGTTGTTCCCCACTCCGGTGATCCCGAATCCTCCCAATGTTTCAGTTGCACCTAATACTTTGGATGTCAATACACCACCCACACATCAACCTCATCTCGACTTTTCGCCTTCTTCGTCCAGCAAGTCTCCTTCCATTTCTCCTTCTTCGCCTAGTGAAATATCTAAAGCAAGTATCCAGGTTGATCAGAAGAAGAAGAACCCAAAAAGGACAAAGGCCCCAACAACATCAAATGTTGGCTCTAAGAAACTAGTTACTGTTAATAGTACTGGGAGTGTTGATGTGGTCAACAAGATTAAAATGAAGAATCCAAAACCCAAATTCCCTTGCAGCCTTTGTAAGGGTGACCACTTTCTGAGGGATTGCCCCGGTCTTACCTAGGTCTTAGAAATGTGGTCCTCCACATCATCGGCCTCTGTCGGTCATGTCGATGATACCCCATCAACTAGTGATGTTCAGGTTGGTAAGAAGAAGCAAACTGTCAAGTTCCCTTGCATGTTATGTAAAGGTAATCATTACTCTCACCTTTGTCCTCGCATGGACGAGGCTTCTTCTCTTTTGGAAAAACTTCAACTTCCACAAGGTTATCATAAGCTTTCCTCCGACCCATCATTGGTTGATGGACTGGTCAATCCGATTCCATCCCCGGTCAGTCTAGTTGATTAAGTGGTCAATCTAGTTTCCTCCTCGATTGAACCACGAACCCAAGTAGTTGATCCATTTCCGTCATCGATCAGCCCCACTCTTTATCAAAAGAGTTACACCAAAGTGGTCAATCTGTTTTCATCCTCGGTCGATCCCACTCTCCCGTTAGAGAGTGACACCAAAGCGGTAGATCCGTTTCCACCCGTCGACCCGATTCTTCCCTTGGAGAATGAAACTCAAGTGGTCGATCCATTTTCACCATCGGTCGATCCCATTCCTCCATTGAGGAATGCCAAAGTGACTGATCCAGTCCCTTCCTCAGTCAGTCCCACTCTTCCTCTTAAGAGTGCCAAAGTGGTCGAGCCAGTTTCACCATCGGTCGATCCCATTCCTCCATTGAGGAATGTCAAAGTGATTGATCCAGTCCCTTCCTCAGTCAGTCCCACTCTTCCTCTGAAGAGTGCTAAATTGGTCTATCCAAGTCCACCATTGGTTGATCCGATCCAATCATTGGTTGATCCTACTCCCCTTCTAGAGAGTAAACCCGATACTGCCCATGTCTTTCTCGTTAATACAGGCTCTACCAGACTGGGGGGCATTCCTCCTTCTCTTGCGAAACCCCCTCCAAGTAATGAGGCCATCCTTTTTTATTGGGGTGTGCTAACTAGACCTCGTCTTCCCTCCCACATTCCTTTCTAGATTACAGTACAGGTTCATGGTTGGGCCGTTCCTCAAACGCGGATAGATGAAGGTGCGTCCATTAGTATTTTGTCTTTTGTTGTTTGGTACGCTTTGGGTTGTCCGCAGCTTGCACCGGTTACACAGAATTTGTTAGCCTTTAACAGAAGAACTAGTCAACCTTTAGGGATCCTTCCTCAGTTTCCTATAACTTTGGGAGGGAAAACTGTCTTTATCGATGTCATGGTAGTCTGAGACCCCTTGGATTTCACTTTACTCCTTGGGCAGGATTATGTCTATGCTATGAAAGCTCTTGTATCCACCCTTTTCCGTGTGATATATTTCCCTCACGATGGAAGAATTGTAACCATTGATCAACTTTCATTCATCGGCCCCAACTGGGTTACCTCCCTAAGTGGTTCTTATATGCAGACAGTATCGCCCCCGCCACATGTTAATTATGTGGCGTTGTCTCCCATGACCTCAACTTCCAATGATTTGGATCCGGTAGTGGACATGGTGATTTCTTCGATAGGATTATTGGAGCTTGATTTCCTTACTCTTATCGCAACCCTCGATATGTGTCCCTTCTCGAGTGATTGTCTTCCATCCGAAGAAGATCTCTTGGAAGCCATGACTGAGTTTTGTCCCTTGACATGGTACCCTTCCAGAGCATTATCCTCTCGGAAGTCATGATCAAGCAACGACCACGAGCATAGTTTCTCTTCTCTGTGGCAAGCTCGTTAAAAAATGAAACAACAATCTGGGGATTGAACCTGGAACTACGAGCATAGTTTCTCTTCTTTGTGGCAAGCTCGTTAAAAAATGAAATAGAGGCTCTGAGCATAGTTCTTTTCATGTGTCAAGCTCGTTAAAAAATGAAATAGTCACCTCTCTTGAACCTTCTTTTCATCCACCCTTATCCTTCGGTGAATGAATCAAAGCTTGGAGGGCATGTCACCAGCCTTTGTTGATCATTTTGGAGTTAAGCCACTATCTTTCATGCTGGGGGCATACCGAGCTTAGTCTTTGTTCTTTCTCATGCTCGTAAATACATGAGAATGCATCCAGGTATACTTTTATCTCTTTTTCAGACCTGTATGGATACACGAAAAAGGAACCCCCTCGAGTCTCCTTTAAGCTCTTTTCAGACTCTCTAAACATGAAAGGATTGCCGAGTGATCTTGCTTCCTTTCCCACTCGTTAAAAGGTTTGAAAGGGCGTCTTTCGAGTGATAATTTATCTATTTTTCGGCCTCGCGAGACTAACATTACGAAAAAGGACAACACTGGAGTCATCTTTATGTCCTTTTCAGACTCTCTAAAGATGAAAAGATTACCGAGTGACCTTGTTCTCTTCACGCTTGTTAAAGTATTTGAAGAAAACGTTTGTTGAGCGATAGTTTATCTCTTTTTCAGTCTCGTCAGACTAACTGTACGAAAAATGAACTAAGAGAGTTCTCTTTTAAGTGTTTTTCCAGACTCTATAATCATGAAAAACCTTCGAGTTTTATGTCTTTGGACTCGCTAAAATGAACATTGACAGGCCCGTACGGGACCGAACCCTTACTTCTTCCAGTTCGTTAAACAAAGGAAGAGGAACTTACCAAAGGTGAGTTATATCGAGCATGTTTTACCCTCCTCGAGCTTGTTAAATTAAAAAGATGTACTTGTCTATCTGGATGGGGGAAAATTTGAAAGAAACAAGCCAAGCAGTCTCTTGAGAACATTACCAAGTAATTCTTAGAGTCGTCGTTGAATACGACACTTTGTATTTTTCACGCATTATAATCCGCTGAACCTCTACATTGACCCAATCCTTTGAGTTTCTTTCACTCCTTTGGGTCACCTGACGTAAGTCATAGCATCCACTGCATCATCAAGTTTTGGTCCATGTCATGTTTCTGCTCTTGTGCCTCAGTGTTCAAGGGAAGTATCCACCTTGAGAGTCATCCATCACAAATATCTTGTCTCAATACCCGTGTCAGTCCATGTTCGTTTGATCTACCAATTACATCTCTGTGTCTATTTCGTGTCGTTGATGGGGGATACATTAAGGCCCTCCTTCGACGAGCCTATTCTTGTCGACTTCAACACATTATCCAGGAATTAGACTTAGAAACCAGTTAGTACTTTGGGACCTGCATGCCTCAATGGCAGGCCTCCTCACATCTGACAATAGGTTTACATAACTGACCTCTGATCGAGTGATTCCACAGATGTTCGACTCCATCTCATCCATTCACATTCATTGGAATGTACTAGGGTACCTTGGGAATCATTGACATTAATGGTGATATCCCTCATGCTTGTTAACGGTTTACATCATTGACTAGTAATCAAGTGGTTTTTGCCATGTTCGACATTATGACATCTATTCACATGGTTAGATTCATACTACATCGGGATCGGTAAAAAGTCCCTGGGTTGAGTTATCACATTGATATGTACTTTTCCCAGGTTGTGATGGAGTTTCTTTTGAACAATGACACATATACTATTACATAGATCCACTTTGTATTGGTCATGGCTATGTATTGTCATCTCGTAGATCCACTGTGTATTCTCCGTGGCTACGATCAGTTCAGGTCATGGGAGTATAGATCCACAATGTATTTTCAGTGGCCGTACCTTTTTATCAATACAATTATGGATCCGCAGTGTATTTTATGGCGGCCATATCTTGCAAGTCTTGATCACCCAAGCATAGGTATGCCTGCCTTGGGTTTGAAACATTTCATAATATTTGTTGGATGTTTGTGTGAAGCTTCTGTCAGGTTCTCTGCATCTATACCCTTACTTGAAAGTCTACAAAGAATTTTAGTTATCAGTTCTTGTCTTCTAACTTCATACTTTGGGGGGCAATCTATTACACGTCAAAATTACTCACTTCGATAGTGTCACAAGTGTCGTCATTACAAGTGTCGCAAGTGTCGCATTTTTCTCACAAGTGTCACAAGTGTCAGGGAAGCATACTGCCATGATTCCTATGTCGTGCCTATAACGACATGAGAAGGACACTTAAAACACCTCAAACATTTGATTTGGAAGAGGAGAAATGAGTTACCAGGCTCATGAACCTTTTTCCATCTGAAAACACTAAAAAAACTAAGCTTTTGAAGGAGAGCGCTCCCCTATACCTCTTCTGGGAGCGCTGACGCTCCTCCTTACATTGTCTGGGAGCATTATAAATCTCCTCTAGCCCTTTTGAGGGAGTGCTATGGATTTTGAGAGTGTTGGCGCCCCCCTAAAGCCTACTAGGGAGCGCTACAGCGCTCTGATGGTCCTTTTGAGGGAGCGCTACCTATTATGGGAAACAGTTAAGTTGTTGAGATGAATGGGGGAAGGATCCTTTCATTCTTTGAAGGTAGTTGAAGTCGAATCCCTAGTCCAACCATGATCTTAGGGCAGATCCTCAACTGAAGGAGGCAAATCCTCAATTTCCCCAAGGATATCTCAAGTGGTTAAAGCCTCTGCAAGGCTATATAAGCAAGCTTTCTAATGGTAAAAGGGAACTAAAAAGGGAGAATCACACCAAACTTATGATCTTATAAGTGGTGCTGGAACAGAGGTGATTTGGAAGTAAGATACCTATGATCTCATAGGGAGCAATCATTGAAGCTATCATCATTCGGATCGTGGATCTTTTGAGCAAGGGGTAGACAAGGAGGACTTGACGAAACTGTTGCAATCCATCTACGACTGTAAGCAATGTTTTGTCCTCATTAATATAATTTGCTTGGCCTGTTTCTTTCTAATTCGTGTTCAATCTCACATGAATTTGTCTCTTTAGTAGATAGACCTATTTCGGACTAATCTTGATAGAGTAGGAAGTAGTCGTACTTTGTTTGTCTACAGGGCTTATCGAGGAGTGAAAGATTGGAGCTCAACTCGGAGCGTGCAGGGACAAACGCCAGTAAAAGGTACTTCTTTTCTCCTTCTTTCTCATACACTAGTCCACCAAGATCTAAAAGGAAGTCAGTGACCATGATAAGCACTTTCTGTCTTAGAGTTAAGAATCTAGCTCTTTGAGGAGATCTACCTGTCCGCAGGGAGATTTTCCTTCAACAGTGACCATGACAAGGGCACACTACATAGATTGGAGCACATTGGTCCCAATGGATGTGATGGTTTGTGAGTGCATGGGTTTGTTTGGGAATCGGGTCCATGAAGGGTCATGATAATTCATTTGGTCGAGATACACCCGAAGGATGTGACATTTCGTGATGGTGACCTTTGGAGTGCACATAAGATAAAAATGGTGCGTGACAAAGAAAGACATATTTTTACAATAAGAAGAGCAAGATCAACTCTGTGATTTTGAGGTAGACTTGGATGAAGAAGTTGGAGCTCCTTCGAGGAGCCAAGTCGCTCCACATGGGAGGACTTGTGATGCCTTGAGGATATTTTTGGATAGATTTTGGACGACCTTCTTTCAGGATGAGTTTAGGGAAGTCTTGTCACATGTCTGATTGAGGCTTTCTAGGAGATAGAGCCACAGGTCTATGTGAAGTCTTGTGGTAGAGAAGATATGGTAATTCTATGGTGGACATATGTTTTGGGTGCTCTACAAGAGTTTCAAAATTTATTATGATGGGAAATTATTGGTGTGATGAATCTATGTATGATTGTTTTGTTGAGGTGAGGTGAGTCATGTGACTCTGCCGAGTTGTAAATTGATCCGGTAGTGCTCATATTGTAACTATTTTGCAATAATAAGATTTAGTCGAGTGTTAGGAATTCATTGTTAGACCTACACTATAACTATGTTTCTCTTGTCTATTTCACAAGTGTTCTCTTCATTTTTCATGTTCATGGATGTATGTTTAAATAACTAAGTGTTAATATTGTTAACAAATTGTCTAAGTATACAAGAGTTGCATTAGAGTAGGTGTGTGACTCACCTATAGCTTAGAATGGAGTATGGGTATGCTCTAGGTGAAGATGAATAGTCCATATGAAGTATCCTTGGTGTTTCCAAGCATCCAAGTGAGAAACATCATGGTGACACACACCCTAAAGAGGTGCATGATCACAATATTTAGGTAGGAACTCTATGGGGACGTGACATGTATAAATTCCATTATGATCAAGCCTATGATTGGATTTGTATTCATGTGAAAGTCAAAGGTGTTATAGTTGAATCTAAATACCATGGAGTGTGTGCCATGTGTATGAAAACCATAGAGAAAAATTGTGTGTAAGTCTCTAAAGTTTTATATCCTCATCAACTTATGTTTGATTTTAGGCATATAAAGGTTGAATATTCCATATTAAATAATTTCTATCATAGATTGCTTTCGACCAAAAATATAATTTGTTATGAATTTTAAGAAACATAAAGTTGGTTGTGTTCTTGAGTCACATGTTCATTCTCTTTTTTATGAAATCGTTACAAAATAACAATGGTTAGAAGATGAAGAAACAATAATTTCATAAACAGAATGGAAATTAAATGTTGAATTGATCTAGAGCACATTTCCATAATCACTCTTGACTTGACAGAAAACCCACACACTCAACCAACATTATAGACGTTTATGACTAAAAAGAAGATGAAACAATGGGATCTCTACTTCTGGATAAAGGTATAAAGTGCATTGGATAAACTAAATTAGAATATAACCATGATGTAGAATATATTAATTTAAAAATACAAATTTTAGAATTTCCTTAAAAAAAATATCGAATGACACTACTATCGAGAAAACAATTCTTAAGAAAAAAAAATGACATCATATATAGAGTAGAACCATAAATTGATTCTATGTGGAGAGAATTATCAAAGATTTCTTCAATAATATGTCATATTTTAGATAGCCCTTGGCGGATAGGGTTTAGTTCAACGATCGAAAATTTTAATGCACGAAATATGTCATATTTTAGATAGCCCTTGGCGGATAGGGTTTAGTTCAACGATCGAAAATTTTAATGCACGATCTACCAAAAGTGGTCACTTTCAATATAAGTTATAGGTTGAGCCATTAATAGGAGTGTCAAAACTAATATGAAAAAATAGAGCCAAGCAACATCCAACATGGCTCTAGATCTAGCTTTGAGAACCTAAAATTAATGATTTATATAAAATAATATAATTATTTAGTGACTTTTAAATTTGAAAGTAATATTAGATTTAGTTTAAAAAATAAGGGATTATGTTTTCTTAATTATATTTAATTTATATTAAAATTCATTTTAAGTAAAAATTAATATTTAGGATTTCCTCTTACATTATGTATTAATATTAAATATTCTTTTTACATTTTATTCCTTTAAGATGTTTCCAGGTTGAATCGAAGGTGGGGATTCTGCCTAAGCATGAAAAACAATGTTCACATTGAATCTACCCTGGTTACTTCATGCTTCCCCAAGTCGAAAAAATGTGGGGGCTTCTACCTAAGCATTAAAAACAATGCCCACACATCCTCCTCCTTGGTTGACATTTGTATTTGTTATTTTTAACGAGTTCCCTCGGTTTCTTATGAGAGACATTTTAATTTCCTCGAGATCCCTGGGAAAGCATTTAGAAGGTTAATGATTCACTTTTATCTTTTGTCAGCTACAAGCCTTTGGGATTTCAACCCATTCTTCCCATGAAATGAGGGACAAACCCTTATTGGGTCAATGCAGTGCTCGAAAATACAAAAAGGTTAGGATATGAGGGGATGAAGTGTGGAAAGTGACAAGTATGGTTGGGAATGGAATGATGGATCTTCAAGAGGACCTCCTAGTAGAAAACCTAACCCGAAGGGTGACCTACTTACTAGGGTGCAATGTCAACCACCAAAGTGAAACACGAAAATGAGCATAATCTCCAAGCAAATGTTACATAATCAAAAGAAGTAATAAATGTAACAAACTCAAATGCCTCAAATATTGAAATGACACTCACCATAATAACTGACTTGTACATGATGGAGCAAGACCCAATGTCTTACGAAATCTAGATGATGTGGTGGATATCGTTGTGATGAACCTGGAGATGTGGTGGTGAGGTGGGCCTCTGTCTATACAAGTGGACATTGTTGGTCAAGATATCTCTTGGTACTCCATGTTTGTAACCTATGGGCCTTGAGACATCATCTCCTTAGCTATCCCTACGAGTTGGGGATAAAATTTCGCTACTACTTGGGGAAATATTCTCATCGTAGAGTGCATGAGAACCACAAAATATCCTGGTGGACCCGAGCCTACTTTTTCAGACTTTTTCAGCATTGTGTTGGGGTATCCAAGGATGGTGGCCATGTTCAAGAATTTATAAAGGTCATTTTCCCAAGGGTGAGCCATTGGAGAAATGTTAAGGGTACCATGGAAAAGGGTTTTGACAATGGGAGACTTGAGAGGAGACCTTATTTGGTAGATATTAGAAGGTTTGAATCTCCCCGAGGGAAAAGTATTAAGGGAAGGTGGGTTTTGGGAAGGTGGATTCGCCATATGAGCTTCAATAAGATCTCATCAAATGTGGAAGGGGAACATCCTTCAAGTGGAGTAACTAGGAAAGCTATGGTTAAGTCATTGGGATGGTAGCTTTCCAAAGTGTTGTTAGGCCACAAAAGAGGATTCAAAATCTTCACTAGCAATGATGCCAAAATTTTATCGCATAAAGTGTAGGTTGGGAAAATCCTGACCCAAACCACAAGATGGTGACAACTAGTAGAATACCTACCCACTGTCACCTTAGATATGTACTCCTTTCACTTTAAAGGTGAAGTGATGTCCTCAACGGGGGAATCTCGGGTGACCCTAAGGGGAAATTAAGTGGAAAGTGATACTTATGAATGTATTCCCCTATAGGTCGATTTTCAAAATTTAATATGGATTTTATGACATGTATCAGAAGTGGATTAAGGTTTCCAATTCATTGAGTACCTTCATAAAGTGTTTGTACCTACCCGGGACATAAGAAAAGCCAAGTATATGAGCTATATGTTAGGTTAACAAGAAATTTAACCTTTCTATCCCTATTTCTATAAGTCTATATATATATATATATATATATATATATATATATATATCAAGAATTAAATAGTTGTTAGATCGAACAAAAAATGCTAAAATTTCACCAAATGATGCAAGACATAGGCTAGCTAAACACTAATATAACTCTAGTATAAAATCACAAGAATTTAGTAGTAAGACAAGGATGTAAGAAAAAATTACTACAGAGATATTATTCATCCTTATGGCTCTAGAAAATTATTTGTTACAACAGAAAAACAACCACCAAAACTTGCCAGAAATCTACCCAAAAGATGTGCTAGGAATAGTAGATTATGCTGACAAATTATTAGCATTTTTTTATGGTTGAAATGTGAGTTATATGTGAGAAAACAAAATGTTTCATCCAGCTCTATTGTATGTATATTTTAAAGAGTTATATCTACAATAATAACAAGCCAATCAAGATTCCCTAGTGGCATTGACAAGCTCTTAATATGCATAAAAGTTTCCAATTTGAACAAGATCAATATCCCACTACATCATGTTTACCAAGGAAAAAACATTATTTCTCCAATGAAAACTTAATATTAGTTCCTTTAAAATATGGGTGAATGGATTCATATAATTTTGAGTTAAACCAACAAAATCCATAGCGGTGTAATTTCTCTTACTCCCTAGGGAATGCTAATCAAACTAGGGTAAACCTAGGAGGGTGTACACACTCGTAATTCTCCTAACAAACCTTGGAAAAAATGACTTATAAGATTTATCAAATAAGATGAAGGTTAATGGAGGGTGTATAAAACATACCTATCCTAGGGTTTGAACCAACAAATACCAATAATAAGAAAGAAAGAACTAACAAATGCACATTTTCCTTACCAATTCCAAGAGAGAGAGAGAGAGAGAGAGAGAGAGAGAGAGAGAGAGAGAGAGAGAGATCAAACCCTATTTCACCAAGAAAATTACCATCCAAGATCAAGAAAATAAGCCTTCAAGAGGGGCATAGAACTTTACCTCCATAATTCACCAAGAAATATCACCAATAAGCATATGCACAAGATATATACCAAAAATTCCCAAGAGGGCACAAATTTCAGCCAATATGCTTTATCACAATGGGATAGCTATGAAGAAAATGAAATAGATATTATCTCTATTTATACAAATCCTCTAAAACATATTTTTTCCACAGAACTTAGGGTAAACCACAAAGTAAGGGTACAAAAACCCTTAATTTTCCCCTTTACAATTTAAAATTTTATTTTGCACAATAGAAACCAAAGAAAAAGCATGACAACACCCCTTTAGGAAAATGTTTTGGCATCTTTGGAAATTTATTGAGATTGGGGTTGAAGCATTGGGCCTCCAAGGTACTTCTTCCAAGGTGCTAGGGAATTATCCACCAAGTTAAGGTGTTTCTTCCTCAAAATTGTGCCATGTTTCCTCATCACTATAAAACCCTAACCCATTCATGACTCCAAGCCGTCAAATGTGACGTTTTGGCCTCCAAAGGAAAAACGTTGGGCTAGTAGGGGAATGGGCGAGGTTCTGTAAGGAATATCTCAAGCCTCCAAAGTCTAGCATATTTGTCTACTATGTGGAACATGGTATCCAACCTTTGGGATTCAAGCCCGAAGGAATCCCAAGCTAGGCTTGTTCTTCCAAAAATTTCCACCAACTAAATCCTCCAAAAACAATGAATATGCCTTCCAAGGGTCTCAAGTCAAAAGCATCATGATGAGTAAATCAAATCAATAAAAAAATCCATCTAAGCATATACATTCAAACTACCTCATCAAAATAAACAAGTTCTCAAATACCCTATACAATTTACCCATTTTAGGTATGGGAGGGTTGACAAAGAGACATATTAGATGATTCATGCCTAAAGTTTAGGAGTCTTTCATGAGCAAACCTCTTTCTCATTCATGTGGATGAGGTGACATTGATGAGGGAAAGACCTTTGGGCATGGGTTTCATGACATACAATGGGTTTTAATGTCTCATTTATGAGTGCCTTTGTAGAGGGTGTGTTGGACCTTTGTTTTCAATGGAACCTTTTTCCAAGCCCATTTATTTCCTTTTACTCTTTTAAGATGTTTCCAGGTTGAAGCCAAGGTGGTTTTCTACCTAAACTTGAAAAATAGTTCCCACCTTGACTCTACCCTATTCACGTCACTCTTCCCCAAGTTTAAAACATGTGTGGGGATTCTACCTAAGCATTAAAAATAATGCCCATAGATGCTCCTCCTTGGTTGGCATTTGTATTAGTTATTTTTCATGGGTCCCATCAGTTTCTAATGAGAGACATTTCAATGTCCTCGGGATCCCTCGTAGAGAATATAGAATGTTAATGATTAGATTTTATCATTTTCCAACTACAAGCCTATAGGATTTCAACCCCTTCTTCCCATGAAATGAGGGACAAACCCTTCTTGGGTCAATACACTCGAAAATACAAAAAATGTTAGGATATGAGGGGATGAAGTGTGGAAAGTGACAATTATGGTTTGGAATGGCACGATGACCTTTCAAGAGGACCTCCTAGTAGAAAACCTAACCCGAAGGGTGACCCACTTACTAGGGTGCAATGTCAACCACTAAAGTGAAACACGAAAAATGAGCATAATGTCCAAGAAAATGTTACGTAATCAAAAGCAGTAATAAATGTAACAAACTCAAATGCATCAAATATTGAAATGACAATCACCATAATACCTGACTTGTACCTGATGGAGCAAGACCCAATGTCTTATGAAAGCTAGATGATGTGGTGGATATCATCGTGATGAACCTGGAGATGTGGTGGTGAGGTGGGCCTCTGTCTTTACAAGTGGACATTGTTGGTCAAGATATCTCTTGGTACTCCATGTTTGCAACCTGTGGGACTTGAGACATCACCTCCTTAGTTATCCCTATGAGTGGGGGATAACATTTGGCTCCTACTTGGGGAAATGTTCTCTTCGTAGAGTGCATGAGAACCGCAAAATATCCTAGTGGACCCGAGCCTACACTGAAACGTAAAATCATAAAATAGAGGGTGGTTCTATTACCCTTCATACATATATATCACAACCAAAATTGAAAATTAATGTAGAAAATAATATTTTAGCATAAATCTAAGATAAACATGAAATCAATATGCAAGTAGAGAAAAATGAAATATGAAATGCGGATAAACTACTATGTGCAATCAAGATGCAAATGTAGGAAATAAAAATGACCTGCCTACTTACCTAGGGCCTGAGCCCTGAAGAAGTCAAGTGCTCTGAACGTAGGGATCAAGAAGAGACCCATCCACTGGTAATGGCATATTTCTCTCGTCCAAAGATGTCAAATAATACTTCTCTTTCTTATACTTCTTCTTGATGATGTAAGGGACAAGCCAAGAATTGTTATCCTTTTGGTCATATTTAGCCTTTCCCTTATTCTTATCCCACATGAACGCAAGACTTCCTTCACTATAGTTGATGTAAGATATATTTTCAATTTAATTATAGGAAGGAGGTCTTACTCTAGCTGCATTTTTTATGGTGTCTTCACATTCTTTGTCCTTATTATCTTCTTTCATCAATATCCGGATGGACCCTTGCTCTTTCCCTTGGAACTTCACAAGCTTTTCATTGTATTCATTTTTCCTTGAGAGAAGCATATCTATGAAGTCCTCCTACATGAAAGGTAAGTCTCGCCGATCATACTCAACAATTTATGGAACCTCATCAAACTCACCCTCTCTTTTATAAAAAGGACCATTGGGATCCATCACATGCTTACCAGCCCACTCTCGTCTATATAATACATCAAAGGTGCCATCCCCCATGGAAATGTATGCATGGGTAAGATCATTGTTAAGTAAACCTCCAAGGGAAGAATACCAACTCCTTTATAGGAGCATCCCCCAAGAATCTGGGAAATCTGATCCAGATGGATATCGGTGGCCACCCACCTTTTCTAACTGGCTCAAAACAGTTTTCTGACAATTTTGGTAATTTACTATTTTCAGCAGTTTTTACTTCCGGGGCCATTTTGAGGGCCTAAATGAAGGTTTTTTGGTATCGAGATCCTCAATGATAGCTGAAGGAATTATTGAACCCCCAAAATGAATCTCCTCGACGATACCTTTCCAATGGCCTATCACATGCCTAAAATGGAGATTGTATGCAAAAGTTACGACCCCGGGAAGTTGATGTACTAGCTTACCCAAACGGGGCCCACATGACTTTTGGCGCTTCATCTCCTAGGGTTAGGTTTTTGGATGTCTATGGTTTTTGGCATTCTTTCTTATTGTAAAAATGCCTTCAAAGCCTCATTGTAACCTTATTCTTGCGAATGCGCCCTGCTGTCACATCTCTTCTCAGAGATAAGCCGCCACCATTCCAGCAAGCTTGTTTCCACTGCATTTTACAGTTTCATCTTATTTCGTTATTGAATAGAAAACCAGTTTTACTATATCTCTGTTATTTTGTGTTAAGCACCTATTAATAATCTGTATTCATTTCGTTCTGCTCAGAAAATCCAGATCAGTGGTATCAGAGCGGTCTGCTCCTTATCGACTTAATGCATGTCCCCAACGAGGTCGGAGTACAAAGAGTTGGGTCTTGAGCTTGTTTCTCTTGAGGACAGAAGCTCTCACACACCCAAGCGACCTCCCATGGCAGGAGAAAAGAAAGATGACAGGACAGGATATCCTTTCAAACTATTGATTGAGGAAGCCCTCACGCAACAGAGGAACGAGATGATGGATAGTTTCGCGCAAATCCTTCAGCAACTACCAACATGTGACGCATCTTCTTCGAACGGAGGCACCGCTCCTTCAAGGTACAAATAAACTTTGATATTCCTATATTTGAAGGTCAGATAGACGTAGATGTCATAGACAAGTGGTTGAATCTACTAGAGGGGTATTTTTCTGTTCATAAATTTTCGAATAGAGAAAAGATTACTTTTGCGATCCTCAAAGTCGTTCCCATGTCAAAGATTGGGGGGAAACTTTCTGTGAGCAAAAGGAAACAAAGTAAACTTCATTATTTTCAGTCACGACCACCTAGGAATCCTTCAGGGATGCTATTAAGGAACAATACTACCCTGTCGGAAGTTATGATGACCTGTATACCAAATGGACCACACTGTGGGAAGAAAGAGACCAAGCAGTGCCAGATTTCACAAATATGTTCCATACCTTGTGCACCAAGTTGGGTATCAAAGATTCAGAGCGACATCTAGTGCTCAAGTATCGCAGTGCTCTGCATAGGTACATCCAGACCGAAATGGAATTTCTAGACATCTCATCCTTGGGTGCGGCCTACCGATATGCTGTCAAAATCGAGCAAAAGCTCAAACAAAAGATGCAGCAATTTGGGCCTGGGAACCCCTCACAACGAAATCCAGGAAAGGGAGGCCCCAACCCACCGAACAAAGGACAGAGCAAAGATGGATAGTATCAAGACAACCAGTACAAGCCGCAAGAAAAGAAGGACACCGAAAAGACAAAGAAAGATACCAGGAAGTGGTGCGACTTCCATAAGAGCCCTTGGCATAACACTGCTGACTGTCGCTCAAAGAAGTAGTTGGTGGCCGAAGTGAAAGCCTCTGAATCAGATGCAGATTCTAACTACGAGACAGAACCAGAAAGGGGAAGACGAATCATTGACATGGAACCCAATGCCACCAATCCTACCACTGAGCTCTAGCCTGGTGAACCATACGAGCCAGAAGAAGGAGAGTGCCTCATCCATTCACAGATGTGGGTAAAAGGAACCCTGATGCACTTCATCATTGGGAGTGGTATCTAGAAGAACCTCATATTAGCAAAGGTCGTCAAGCGACTGGCCCTGCCAACAACACCGCACCCACAACAATACACCATTGGATGGCTTCGCCAAAGAGGCGATCTCCCCGTCATCCAACAGTGTCAACTGTCGTACGACATCAAGCCCTTCAAAGATGAGGTATTGTGTGATGTTGCTCGTCTTGAAGTTTGTGATGTTCTTTTGGGAAAACCTTATTTATGGAAACGTCATGCTGTAATGAGTCTAGGCCTCGTAGTGTTATTATTACTTTGATCAGGAAATTGTATAGGATACCTGAGGCAGTCCCACCTAGTGTTATTTCCTTGATCTCTGCTAAGCAATGCAGGAAGGTCATCTCTCAGATGGGGAAGTTTGTCTTCTTTGTGATTTTCTCTCAGAATAAGCAAAAGATCGCAACCACATCCAGGGTCTCTGTCGCCGACCTCTCCACACAACAGAAGTAGGTAGATAAGGTCGTGGAAGAATACTCGGATATCTTCTCCTCACCTACAGGGGTAGCTATGCACTGCCAGGTCAAGCACCCTATCAATCTGACCCTCGGCGCACTGCTGCCCAATGGGCCAGTCTATCGTCTCTCTTTGTTAGAGAATGAGGAGATCAAGCAACAGATCCAAGAACTTCTCCACAAGGGGCACATCCACCCCAGCTCATCACCTTGTGGGAGCCCAATCGTGCTGGTGTAGAAGAAAGATGGAACCTGGCGACTCTGTATTGATTACCAGGCTTTGAATAAAATCACTGTCAGAAATCGATACCCGATTCCTTGAATCGATGACCTCCTTGATCAACTCACAGGGGCCAAATACTTCAGTAATATTGATCTGAAGTCTGGCTACCACCAGGTCCCGATAGAATAGACAGATGTATGGAAGACCACCTTCAAGTCAAAGGAAGGACTTTTTGAATGGTTGGTCATTCCCTTTGGTTTGAAAAATTCTCCAGCCACTTTCATGAGGATGATGGACGATATCCTGTGACCATTCACCAAGACTTTTGTAGTGGTGTATCTGGATGACATTCTAATTTACAGCAAGACTTGGGCCAAACACTTGCAGCATATTCAGTAGGTTCTGCACACCCTGCGGCAACACAAGTTATATGAAAACTGGGAAAAATTCTCCTTCCCTATGGACAGGGCCCATTACCTGGGATACATCATTGATCAGCATGGCATACATGTGGATCTAGCCAAGATCCAAGTCATCTGTGACTGGCCAGCCCCAACAACACTCATTGAGCTTCGGAGCTTCTTGGGACTTGCTAATTTCTACTGCAAGTTCGTGTTGGGTTTCTCCCATATTGCATGGGCCCTCAGCCAAATAAACAGGGGTGGTGGTAAGGATAAATTTTCATGGGGCCAGTCCCAACAACAAGCATTCGATGATTTGAAGCAACGCTTGTGCTCAGCCCCAGTACTTTCACTACTAGACCTGCAACATCCCTTTGAGATCGAGACAGATGCTTCAGACTATGTTGTGGGCGTCGTTCTCACTCAGCACGGCCACCCTGTGGCCTATCATAGTGAGACACTATCAGATATTGTCCGTAAGTATCCTACTTACGACAAAGAAATGTACTCCATTGTGCAAGCATGCTTCCAATGGAGACATTACATTCTTGGGAAGGAGACAGTCATCCACACTGATCATAAGCCATTGCAGTTCATGTAAACACAGGGAAAACTACAGAATTACCGCCATCAAAAGTGGTCCACCTACTTGCAGCAATTCCACCTCAACATCAAGTATAAAACAGGAAGCACCAATCGTGTCACTGATTGCCTCAACAGACCGCCAGTCACAGAACTCACCACGGTGCTAGACTCTTGCGGCCATGAGAAATCTGGATGGCCCCAACTCTATGAGACAAACCCTGACTTCACCACCACCTACCAAATGTTGGGTGCAAATGTAGTTGTCGATAATTTCCATCTTCAGGATGGGTTGTTGTGTCGTCTAGGTCATATCTATGTTCCATAAAGTGAGCGAGTGAAGATGTTCTAGGAAGCCCACTACAGTTGGGTGGCAGGACACTTCGGCATCGAAAAGATAGTGGTGATGCTATAGAAACATTTCTACTAGCCGAAACTTCGATAGGAGGTCGACAAGTATATCAGGTCCTACACTGCCTGTGTTATTGCCAAACCGGCCACTAAGAAACAGGGCCTGTACACCCCTCTTCCTACTCCTAACAGGCCATGGGAATCCATCTCAATGGACTACATGTCGGGCCTCCCATCCATCAAGAGGGGAAATGACTGTGTTTTTGTGGTTGTTGATCGCTTTTCTAAGATGGCGATTCCGGTTGCCTGCAAGAAGAGCATCACAGCAGAGGCCACTGCCAAGCTCTTCTTTGAACGAGTCTGGGTACATTTTGGAATCCCACAAACCATTGTCTCAGATCGGGATAGTCGATTTCTCAGCAAATTTTGGTCGATCCTCTGGTCACTGCTGGACACCAAGCTCACCAAATCCACGGCCTTCCACCCCCAAACAGATGGCCAAACCGAGGTTGTAAATCGAATGATTGTGCATATCCTTCCCATGTATAATTCAAAGAACCCTTTCACATGGGATGAGAGCCTTCCCTATGTCCAGCATAGCTACAACCAAGCCTTGCATAGCTCAACCAACCACAACCCCTTTCAAGTGGGGTTGGGATTCAAACCATTGGGTCCCATAGATGTTGCACTTCCCCTTGCGGTCACCTCAACTGACTCATCTCCTGCTCCAACTGAAGCTGACAAAGACACCGGGTTCATTGAGCGGATCTAGCACATTCTCCAACAGGTTCAGGATAACCTACAAAAGTCCAATGACAAGTACAAACAACGCCATGATCAACATCGGGTGCCGCATAAGTTTCAGGTGGGCGACAAAGTTTGGTTGCACTTGCAGAAAGAACGCCTTACAGGACCCCATAGGAAGCTTCAACCACTCCGTTATGGACCGTACACTATCACCAAGGCCATGGGGGATAATTCTTTTGAGCTCAATGTTCCTCCTTTCCTTGGCCTGCACCCAGTGTTCAACGTGGATCTCCTTCGCCCTTATTTCCCACCATTATTGGACACCTCAGAAGTAGCAGAACAGTTGACACCAACAGAGCTCAAACCTGACTGCATACAATAGGCATCCAATGATCATATTGTGGACATACATATCAAGGGCACTCGACAACAAAGGATCCAACTTTATCAAGTCGTCAAAATAGGGCAACTCCTGCACCAAGGCAAGTGGCTCACCCAGGGCCAAATTCAACATAAATTTCCTCATCTAATGGGGGACCTAAACGCAATGGAGACCATTGCTTCCTAAGGAGGGAGGATTGATCTAGATGGATATTGGTGGCCACCCACCTTTTCCAACTGGCTCAAAATAGTTTTCTGACATTTTTGGCAGTTTACTATTTTTAGCAGTTTTTACTTTCGGGGCCATTTTGAGGGCCTAAATGAAGGTTTTTCGGTATCGATCTCCTCAATGATATCCAAAGGAATGATTGATCCCCCAAAATGAATCTCCTCGATGATACCTTTTCAACGGGCTATCACACACCTAAAATGGAGATCGTATGCAAAAGTTACGACCCCGGGAAGTTGATGTACTAGCTTACCCAAACGGGGCCCACATGACTTTTGGCGCTTCATCTCCTAGGGTTAGGTTTTTGGATGTAAAGGGTTTTTGGCATTCTTGCTTATTGTAAAAAGTCCTTCAGAGCCTCATTGTAACCTTCTTATTGCGAATGCACGCTGCCGTCACATCTCTTCTCAGAGATAAGCCGCCACCATTCCAACAAGCTTGTTTCCGTTGCATTTTACAGTTTCAGCTTATTTCGTTATTGAATAGAAAACCAGTTTTAATGTATCTCTGTTATTTTGTGTTAAGAACCTGTTAATAATCTGTATTCATTTCGTTCTGCTCATAAAATCTAGATCAACATCAATCACCACTATGTTCATAAGGAGGCTAATATGCGGAAAATCAATCTAGAAGACCTCAACATTCTCACATATTCCATAAACCTTGACCCCGTTAGAACCAATCCCACACATATTTCCATATGGTCGATTCATATTCAAGCCAAGTTGTTCCATCACCTTGAAATACATGACATTTTCTAAGGCCTCGGAATCCAACATACAGTTGTTTATGTCAAGTCCATTCATTCCCGAGGAAACATAGAAAGGAGGTTTTTTTTTCCATTAGCCGATGAAGATACTTGGTGTTCAAAATGATTGGAGGATCCTCCTTCTAGCTTGGTACTTGTAATAGATTCAATATTTCCCTCCTCATACAAGTAATTTTTCACATTTTTGTTACAAGTATCGTTATATTCAAACATGGTTACAACATCTATGTTCAACTGAATCTCATCTTTTGTATTTGGCTTTGGAAGTAGCTCATGTACTGGAGGTGGGAATGGTGGGACCACATTCTCTATAGATGGAGGAGGAGAGGCCTCTTTTGATTGAGGGGGAGCATAAGGTTGTGATGGAGGAACTGGAGCTTTATTTATTCTAGTGTATGTCAAAAATTCCCTCTTCCTTAGTTCATTTCTCTTATCGTTTTTCAACCAATTTAACACCCAAATCCTTCCCTCTCCTTCCCCCTATCTTTTGTCCTCATCAATTTGTTCCTATGTGACCTCCTCCTCTTGGAAGTTATAGATAATATCCATGAAGTTCATACTATCTAGAGAATCTCCATATTGTCATGGATATTCATCCTCTCGATGAGGTTCTTAACATGGAGAACACCAAAGTGTCTGTCGTGTGTTGACCATTCCAACCAGGTTCAATGTGTCCAGGGCCTTTTCCTCTTGTTAAAGCCTTGGGTTCCAATCAATGGAATATCTTTGTTTTCTAGCAAACTAAGGTTTGGAGTGATATTAATTTCTTTCCACAATGGTTATTTGTCCCATGATTTGATTCTACGCCTCAGAAAACTGAGTACTAATCTAATCTATATTTTGTGTCAAGAGGGAAATTGGATCAAGAGAATTGTTACTGGAAGCCTTATTCTTTGTCTCTTCTTTGGCATGAGGATACTGAAAAGGATCAACCTTTAAGTCAAGGAGGTTCTCTACAATCTCTCCACTTTACTCTGTGTCTTGTGCCAAGGTGGTGGGCTTCTTGTCTTTCAGAATGAAACAAAATTTCCCATCAAATGTATTCATGTAGAGAAGATGAACAACTGCATATGTAGGGTGTAGGTCTGTTGAGATTTGATTGTACAGTGTGTCAAAACTATTGTCAAATATCTAATTGAACTATGATACACACATTATGTTGTCCATATTCGTTGTCCATTTGTTCTTGAAAAACTTAGTGAATTATTCATAAGATGTGATGTGATTGTCAGGAGTCCCTCTAAAACATATTTTAGCATCTTCATTGCTACATCCTGATGTTCCACTTTTGCATTGTCCATGTCTCAGCCTATGGAATGGAGATGATCATCATTAATGAACACATTATTTCATGGAAACTTTGGCAACCATTTGTGAGACTCTTTTGCTATTGTGTTGGGGTATCTAGTGATGGTGGCCATGTTTAGGGGTTTTTAAAGTTCCTTTTACCAAGGGTGAGCCATTGGAGCAAGGAGAAGGGTACCATGGAAAAGGGTTTTGACAATGGGATACTTGAGAGGAGGCCCTCTTTGGTAGACCTTAGTAGGTTTGAATCTCCTCTGGAGAAACATCTTAAGGGGAGGTGGGTTATGGGAATGTGGAGTCACCAGATGAACTTCAAGAAGAGCTCATCAAAGGTGGAAGGAGACCTTCCTTCAAGTGGAGTCTCTAGGAAAGATACTTTTAAGTATTTGGGATGGTAGTTTTCCAAGTGTCGTTAAGGCATGAAAGAGGATTCAAAATCCTCCCCAAAAACGACACCAAAATGTTATCGCACAAAGTGTAGGTTGGGAAAATCCAAACCCAAACAACAATATGGCGACAAATAGGAAAATACCTACCAACTCTCACTTCATATAGGTATGTTTTTCACTTTAGAAGTGAAGTGATCACCTCAAGGAGGGAATCTCGGGTGACCCTAGGGGGACATGAGATGGAAAGTAATATTTATAAATGCATGCCCCTATAGGTCAATTTTCTAAGTGGAATATGGATTTTATGACATGTTTCAGAAGTGGGTTAAGGTTTCCTAGTCTTTGAGTACCTATGGAAAGTGTTTGTACCTGTCTGAGACACAAGAAAAGCCAAGTCTACGAGTTATATCTTAGGTGGACAAGAAAGTTAAGGTTGTTGTCCATATTTACAGAATTCAACAAATATATATATATATATATATATATATATCGAAAAGTAAATAGTTGTTATGTATGCTAAATAAATGCTAAAAGTGCACCAAATGATGCAAGAGATAGGCTAGCTAAACAATAGTATAAAAGCACAAGACTTAGCAGTGAAATAAGGCTATAATAAAAATGTACTGCATATATATTATTCAGCCTTATGAATGTAGCAAAAAAAAAATTACATCATAAAAATAAGCCACCAATACTTGCCAAGAATCCACGCAAAAGATGCATTAGGACTAGTAGATTATGCTGGCAAATTATTAGAAATTTTTGACAATTGAAATGTGAGTTATAAGTGATCAAAGAAACATTTTTTGCAACCCTAATGGCGGTATATTTTAATGAAATATAGCTCCAATAAGACTAAGCCAATCAAATATCCCTAGAGGCCTTGAAAATATCTTAACATGAAAAAAAGTTTCCAATTTGAACAAGATCAATAGCCCACTAAATCACATTTACCAAGGCAAACAATTTACCTCTGCAATGAAAAATTCAGATTAGTGCCTTTAAAATATGGGTGAATGGAGTTTTAGAAGTGTGAGTTAAACCAACAAAATCCCAAGGGGTGTAATTTTCCTTACTCCCTAGGGAATGCCAATCAAAGTAGGATAAACCTAGGAAGACAGGGATGATTTTAGGGGCTAAATTTCTCTCATGGGCTAATTTTCCGTGGTTTTTCAATAAAAAATATTCTCTATTCTAAAAACGATTCGCCCAAATTCTATAAGATAAAATTATTTTACCTTAAAAATCACCAAAAAATTATACAAACTATATTAAATCCTTATAAAATTGAATAGTTTTACAAAAATATGGCCAAACATTTTATAGTTGGCATATGAAGGATTAGTAAGATTGGCCAAGGTTTATACACTTTAAAATAAATTTTCATCCTTAAAATCATCCTTGTAGGAGGGTGTGCACACTCGTACCTCTCCTAGCAACCCTTGCCAAAAATGATATATAAACTTTAGAAAATAAGATGAAGCTTAATGGAGGGTTTATACAACATACTCCTCCTAGGGTTTCAACCAACAATGACTAAGAATAAGAAAGCAAGGACTAACAAATGCATTTTTTTCTTACCAATTCCAAGAGAGAGAGAGAGAGAGAGAGATCAAACCATAGTTCACCAAGAAAATTACCATCCAAGAGAAAGAACATAAGCCTTAAATAAGGGCGCACCACTTTACCTCAAGAATTCAGAGAGAATCATTTTCACAAGAGAGAGATACCAAAAATGCCCAAGAGAGCCCAAATTTCAGCAAATATGTCTTATCACAATGGGAGAGCTATGATGAAAATGAAATAGAGATGATCTCTATTTATACAAATCCTCTAAAAAATATTTTTTCCACATAAGATAAGGTAAACCGCAAATTAAGGGGACAACAACCCTTACTTTTCCCCTTTACAATTTAAAAATTGATTTTGCACAATAGAAACCCTAGAAAAATCATGGCACCACCCCTTTAGGGAAACATTTTTGCATCTTTGGCAAGTCGTTGAGGTTGGGGTTGAAATTTTGGGCCTCCAAAGGCCTTCTTCCAAGGTGCTAGGGTATTCTCCACAAAGTCAAGGAATTTCTTCCTCAAAATCATGCCATGGTTCCTCATCACCACCAAAGCCTAACCCATGCATGACGTCAAGTCCTCAAATGTAACGTTTTGGCCTCCAAAGGAAAAACATTGGGCTAGTAGGGGCATGGGTGAGGTTCTCTGAGTCATATCTCAGGCCTCCAAAGGCTAGCATCATCATCTACTATGTGGGCCATAGTATCCAACTTGTAGGATTCAAGCCTAAAGGAAGCCCAATCTAGGCTTCTTCCTCCAAAACTTTCCACCAACTAGGTCCTACAAAGACAATGAATACACCCTCCAAGTATATCAAGTCAAATGCATCATGATGAGTAAATCAAATCCATGAAAGAGCTATCTATGCACGTACATCAAAACTACCTCATCAAAATAAACAAGTGCTCAAAAACCCTATACAATTTGCCTAGTTTAGGTATGGGAGGGTTGACAAAGCGACCTATTTGGTGAATTGTGTCTCAAGTTTAGGATTGTTTCCCCAGTGGACCTCTTTCTAAATCATGTGGATGAGGTGATATGGATGGGGGAAATACCTTTATGCACAGGTTTCATGACATACAAGGGGTTCTAGTGTCTCATTTAAGGGTGCCTTTGTAGAGGGTGTGTTGCACCTTCCTTTTCAATGCAAACTTTTTCCAAGCCCATTTATTTCCTTTATTTTTTTAAGATGTTTTTAGGTTGAAGCCAAGGTGGAGACTCTACCTAAGCATGAGAAAACGTGCCCACCTTGAATCTACCTTAGTCACATCATTCTTGCCTAAGTTGAAACATGTGTGGGGTTTCTACCTAAGCATTAAAAGCAATTCCCACACATGCTCCTCCTTGGTTGGCATATAGAAGGTTAATTATTGGATTTTATCTTTTTCCACTTACAAACCTATGAGCCTTCATCCCCTTCTTCTCATAAAATGAGGGACAACTCCTTCTTAGGTCAGTACACCAGAAAATATCAAAAGGTAAGGAGATGAGGGGATAAAGTGTGAAAAGTGAAAAGTATGGTTAAGAATGACACAATGACTTGTGAATAGAACCTCCCAATAGCAAACCTATCCCCAAGGGAGACCCACTTACTAGAGTGTTGTTAGTCCCTAAAGTTGCACTTGACTGCTAAAGGAAAAGATAGGGCATCATCAAGTTGTTGCAATGGTTTTTATAAATTAAGATATGTTTTGGGTTTTCAAATTGGTTTGAAGGTTGAGGAGTGGGTAAAATAATAATATCAATCTCAGATAACAAGAACAAATTCCTATCACACTTGCTTAGTAAATGGTAGTCAACTTGATGAGTCAGATAAGATTTTAACATGAAAAAGAGAAATATGTAAATTTCCAATCTTTTCACTCACATAGGAAAATTCCTTACTAGGATGTTGTTAGTCCCTAAGGTTACACTTGACTGCTAAAGGAAAAGCTAGGGCATCACCAAAGTTATTGCAATGGTTTTTATAAATAAAGATGTGTTTTGGGTTTTGAATTGGTTTGAAGCTTGAGCAGTGGGTAAAATAATAATGTTAATCTCAACTTAAAATAATAATGTTAATCTCAACTTGGAAGATTATAACATGAAACAGAGAAATATGTAAGCTTCCAATCTTTTCACTCACATAAGAAATCCTTGATCCTAAATATCATTTAAGAACAAGAACATGTACTTAAACATAAATCATGTTATGAACAAAAAAATTAACAAAATATGCATTGGGTTAAATCATAAAAAAAATATATCAAATGTTTTGAAAAAGATAAATATGCATTCAAGTAAGAAAATAAATAATAAAAGAAAATAAGAAAATTCTAACTATCAAATAACATTTTCCATTTAGTGCAAAATGAAATAAGGTTTAGGCTTTATAATCATAAACATAGTTTTCTTAAAAAAAATTGACCACCTCCAACCCCACTTCAACCTCTTTCTTCATGGTTTATAAAAAAAAAAAGATAATTATTAACCACATTACAACTTTATAGGGAGTAAAATCTATCCACAATATCTAGAAATCAAGGAATCAAATTCGAATTGGAGATTATCCTCATGAAATATGGCAACTGAAACTCCAAAACTAGGACAAATCTGTTTCCAATATACTACTACAGCCACGGTACTAAAAATAGTGGTAAAAACCTATCCTATATGCTTCAAAAAAGGCATAAGGAGCCTATATCTTCATATATATATTATATGATGCAACAAATCCTTAAAGTATCAAAATACTTGATTTAAAAAATAGGAGATTCTATTTTGCAAGAAATAGATTGGATAAATTCTGAAAAATAGGCCTCAAACATATATTAGAAATATCTCAAACTATGATAGTTCTAATCTCAAACTATGATAGTTGTTGCAAAATTGAGAGAGGTTTTTCTAAATCAGCTAGTTCCTCACAAATTTCTTTCCATATTTTAAAACTCATATTTCTATTTTCTTAGAAATGGTTAAATATAAATTATTTTTGGTATTTTTCTTTTAAAACAGTTATGAGTCCAGAGATTCACTAACAATACATTATTTGTTTATTCAGTAATAACAACATTGTTGTTTATTCCGTAACAACAGCTTAACATCATTGTTTATTTCAGCAACAACAGCTTAATAAATTAGCATGAGCTATTGAATTTTAAAGCAAAGAATGTAGAGAAGAAGAATGAGAGTTCTCGATGGCTTGATGAATTTCTGCTCGAAATCTTTCCATGGAAGTGGGAGGCAAGCAGAAGGGAACCAGTATTCCTTGCACACCACTTCTATTTCGATACGGGATGAAAAAGCTCATCGACACTTCATCTGATGAAGGTTCGCCATAGGCAGCTCCTCCGCAACCTAAATCCACATCTCCAAAGCCGATTTTTGTAGCGTCCGAAACCATAAAGGTGCTAACCGCTGTCGAGAGAGGGCCCCTTTTCAACTCCATCAAATCTATCACCGATCGGACGTACTCGTCATTCACAGCCATTTTCGTTTGGCGGATCAAATTCACAGCGAATGAAAGAGGATTGTTTGCCAGCTCTCCAGCGGGTCGTCTTCGCGCATGCAAAGCAGATCGCATTACCGTAGAACCCTTCGGGAAGCAGCGGGTCGTCTTCGCGCATGCAAAGCAGATCGCATTACCGTAGAACCCTTCGGGAAGCAGCGGGTCGAATCTTGTTCGGGTGTCCAGCGGGAATATGAACCAAACATCCTGCTTCGCGTGCAGTTGGAGAGACCTAGTTCTCAAACGCCACAAACACGCTGATAGAACTTCAAAGGTTAGGCATTTGCCTTGGTCTATTGCTTGTCTCTTGAGCGACTCAATCAACTTTGCCCCGAAGAATAATGAATTGCGGGTCATCTCGTTCACGTTAACCAGCTGGCCATCCTTGTCTTCATTTTGATCATATTCGTAGTGGGGGAATTTAACAGCGGGAATCATCCGAGGTCAGATGGTTTCTCTTTTCCAAACCGGACGAACCGAAGGCCTAGCGGCCCCCTTCGCCATTTCACCGAGAGCGTTCATGAACTGAAAGAGGCCGACGACGTCGCTCATGGCGTGATTCAACTGCAAGGCAAATATGAAACCTCTGCATCTCAGCTGCGTTACCTGAAATTTAACGATAGGCAGTATTACACTCAGAAACACAATTTCAATTCGAAGAAATAGCAGCCAAAGCCCCCGCCGATAAAAATGCGGCCTAATATGAATTGAATTCATAAAGTAAATTCTAGGGCAAGTAAATAAATGAGAAGAAGAGGAGAATTCATAATAGTTTTTGAGACTGGTACGTCGTGCAACAGATCACCCCAGTAGGGAAAGGGTGGTTGGGGGTCTCCAAATTCCTCCATTGAAACGTCGGCATCAGCTTCAACAAACAGGATTCCTTCTCCTGTGCAATGCAAGATCGAGGGCGCGTCTCTGAATCTTCCGGCGAAAGGATAGTAGAACACCAAAACCTTGGCCAACTCTTCTCTGATAACTTTTGCGGGATCACTACCCTTCTTGGATGGGTCAAACCGATAGAACTGAACGCGGAAATGTGAAATCTGAGACATGGTTGATCATCAATATTCGAAATGTATAGAAACTCTTTGGGAGTGGGCACGGAAGGAACGACGAGGACGGCGGGCTTTCTAGTGACCTTGAATTTCAGAGATGCCATCAAAACAAAGCCTTCGATATTCCGCCAAAGACCGGAAATCCAGTACGCAATTGACAATCACCAGAAAGGCCTGCACCTCGTTACAAACTTTAGGCAACAGAAATAGAAGATGCAGAACGGAGAAATAGAGGATAGATGATGCACTGAGACTTGGACAATGTCTTGGCATGATTTATAAGGGTTGAAATTGTGTTGGAATTAAATATGACTAGCACAGCCGCTAATGCAGCTGGAGAACGCCGAAAGGTATCGGCTGGTAAAGTTACCTTGTGGACAAACTTTAAAAAGAATTAAGAAATAATATGAAATTTGTAACCTATCTTGATACTATCCACCTTTCAAACAAAGGATTACCTTAGGACAAAGGAAGATAATACCCAACTTCTTCAAACCAAACATTCTCATCTATGATTGACATGGATATCATGCTCAGACGTCTCACTACGAAAAATATATGGGTATGCTTGCCTCTTCTTGAATCGAAGCTTGCGTCTACAACTGCTAACGCTAGTTAGACTAACGAGGAAATAAAGACACTGTAATCGATCCGTGAGATGCAGAATCTGGGCTTACAGAGTCGGATGCGGGAGTGAAATTCGCAGGTCTCCCTGCATCGACATCTATGAAAGCCGGTTGTGTGGGCTGGATGGTAGGTCTCCAACTATAATCTTTAAACGATTTTTCCAACTGAAAACATTTCGTGTCTCTTCTGGAATCTCCAATAAAAGTATTTGAAAGCCTCGACACAAATAGTTGAAATAATACACAGAATTTCTAAAAACAACTTGAATCGTGGAAAAATACACTGGATTGATGACAACAACCTACCGAACAAATGTTTGTGAAGACTGTTATTTGACATGAACTCGTATACCAGCAAGCGTTCATGCCCTTGCGCGCAACATCCGAGTAAACGAACAAGGTTAAGGTGACGGACGCTGGTGACGACCTTCACTTAGTTTGGGTAGTCTGCCTTTCATTTAATTTCTTAACGGCGGCATCTGTGCCATCCGGAAGTTTTCCCTGTTCATAGATTAAATCACAAGAATTAATCTGAAAACTTCGCTTACATTTGGACAAAACCATCAAATCCACCAGTGAAACGCCCACCAGTGAAAGCTGAAACGTCCACCGCCCACCAGTAGAAAGGTGAAACGCCAAGATAATCTCGACCAATGTAGTCCTCATGTAGTCCTCTCACTGTCGTGGCATAAAACTGTAAATTAAACGGCTGCATTTCATTTCTCCTCTGTTAATATTTTAATTTCTGTTAATCAGTAATTTTTAAATATGATTAGGTAAATGTAAAAAAATAAACACATAAACGGATGTCTTTATAATAGCTAGGAAGTTAATGATTGAAATCACAGCCATTTATTTTGTGTGACTACTAAGAATATTCCAGCCATATTTAATCCTGTCCATAGAAAACTTATTAAACACTAAACCCCTATTAAATCTGCTCATTGTCAATAGGTGTACGCCTTTCGGCATAATTATCATAGTCTCACAATGCAGGTCAACACGATCAGTTATGAACGCCCATTTGCGGGAGGCGTGTCGACATCTGCCAACTATGGATAACGCACATGTGAAATCTCCAAAAGTTGCAAGGAACCCTTGTTCCTTCAATCCCTGAAACCCGAAAGCCCGGTATCATCTGGATCTATAGTCCAGATCCTCGAATTGATCAACGACTCGGATTAAATCCCGACATTATACCTTTCAAGATTTTGGCAGGGTCTTCACTCTTATTTCCCCGATCTCCAGAACCCCAGCGGATTTAGATCTTCGCCACGCGTCCTCTACAAATGGACGGTCCAGATTCTTTCAGGACCCGAAATGTCGATTCCCGAGTTTAGACCCTTGATTAACTGCTAGCGCCTACCCCCTCCTTCTACCAGTTGACCCTGTCCTGTGACGTAGGGCTCATCCACAGAGCGTGTCGGGGTTTCGTATACCAGGATTTCATGACTTGCGAAGACGAGGGGTCTTGCCCTCTGGTTTCCCGAATGCCGAATCACCGAAACTTATTTACACTAAACCGGCTCATGCACAGAGCGCGTCGGGGTTTCGTATACCGGGATTTCACAACTTGCGAAGACGAGGGGTCTTTCCCTCTGGTTTCCCGAATGCCGAAACGCCGAAACTTATTCACACTAAACTGATGGTCCAGATCACTAATGGATTAACGACCACGATCACGTTGTGATTTCATGAATCGTGAGTTTGTGCGGTCTTACCCTTTGACCACTCCAAGTCACGAGTTAGCGAAATGCTACCCAACTTCCACGTGTCCTGTGCCAATGGACGGTACCGAATACTTCGGGACTTTCACGACTTCGTTGAGTCCACTTTCCTACTTATGCAAGGGTTAAGATCAATGGTCAATAGAGCTTCAACAAATTCTTGGATCTACGGTCATGGATCCCATCGCTACTTGCGAAGGCTGAAGGGGTCGAGGTATTAACGCTTGTGCTCCTCCTCTAGATCCATCGGTCTTGACAAATCTTGGGTATTTCCAAAAGGATTCTGACCGTTCGTCTACCAAATGATGGGGTATTATCTTTCGATAAATGGGACTCTCTATCCTTTCTGAGCTTGATTCACAAAATTCAACCTCTTGGGGCTTCGAACTCCCACGACTTCGAAACCTGAGAGAACTACTCTTTCTTATACAAGGTTTCCAGACCCAGGTCATCTGGACCTTCAAATGATTCTTGGGTAATTATCCCTAGGCTTGGTGACTTGACTGAGATGCCTTCCTAATTTGTCGAGCTATGAACTTTGTGACCGGGGTAAAGTAAAATCGTGGGTTTGTTATAACGGTAGTCTTTTCAAGGAACTCACTCCGACTCTGAAATGTGAGGAAACTCCCCGGAAAAAGGTGCCTTTGAGAAATTAAACCAAGACAGAGCGCGAGTCAAGTAGATGGGACAATTCTCAAGAGAACGAACTCGTATTCTGAACTTATTCATTCTATACATAAACCGATTATGGTCACATATAAGTATAGGCATGCATCCATTATTCCCAATCAAAACACAAGGCAATCACTTCTATACAGAAACCATTTATGAGCCTATAAACATGAGCATGCATCCAGGATATTCAATTCAAAATACAAGACATAAACACTTATCAGAAACACCAGGAGTGACGCGGCTGCCGAGAGGGGTGCTCGTTTCCACCCAACCATAGGTTCAATGACTCCAAATGGATTTACCACTAGCCACCCTTGAGCTAGACCACGGTGCTTGAGATTCAGTCTCCTACTTCCAGCGCAAGGGAAGTCAAGGACGAAGGTTACTCTCCTCCTCCTCTGTTCAGAACTCCCTGTATTTCCAGGGTTCCTCCCGGTTCTCTTCCGCGATCCCTATTGCGCATGTTTCCTCTTTTTGTTCCCCACACTTCCTTTATTTCCTTTTCTGCAAGATTGTGTGTGCCATGAATTCCCCTGTCTATGGTCAGGTCTGAGAGCTTCTATGGATGGGCGGTTCACCCCCATCCCCTCATTAACTCTTGAGGAGCCTCCCCACCTACCATCCTGACGGGTAATTTATTCCAGGGTTAGAGAGTTGCTTTGGTGTTTGAGCAAGTAAAAACCAGTATGGAATTGGTTCGGTGGAAGTTAACGCAACCATTCCAGATCCCTTCCACCACCTCTCATTAGCCATTGTGGTCTCTTTTAGCACATCCACTCCCAATATTCATGCAACTCGTATTCATAACATAATTTACATTCATCGACCTTTTATACAAAGGTCTGTCAAATTAAAAATTCACATCTTTGGGTTTGCCATAGTTCTTGGCCAATATAATTATTTTTACAAGCTGAGGGAAATAGGGTGTTACAGTTCCCTCCCCCTTAAAGGAACATCATCTTCAATGTTCTATCTATCCATATGACGTGTATGTACAGAAGTAAACAAAATCGGATATGCCTATTAAATGGCATCTTCCATTTCCCTCGTAGCCTCATCTGGGCCAAAATGTTTCCACTGCACCTTGACCTGTGCAATGGTTTGATTCCTGAGTGGGGTTTCCTTTCTATCCAGTATGCATTGAGGTTCTAGCAGGTATTCTCCCTCCGATTCCATCTCGATCACAAACCATTTAATTATATGATTAGAATCATGTACATATTTCTTCAATATTGAAACATGGAAAACATTATGTGTTTTTACTGTGGGAGGAAGTGCTAGGCTATAGGCTACAAGTCCAACTCTAACTAGAACTTCAAAGGGTCCACAATACCAAGGTGCCAACTTGGCAAAATCTCCCATCCTCAAGGAACTCTTGCTGGGCCTAACTCTGAGATATACATGGTCTCCCGTCTTGAATTCTCTTGGAGTTCTCTTTCGGTCGACGTAACTTTTCTGTCTATTCTGAGCGACCTTTAGATTTTGTTTTATCTGAGTCACTTGTTGCTCAATTTATTTCAACATGTCAGGTCCAATAGTAATTATGTTCATGGGATTACTCCAACTGACTGGAGTATTGCACGGTCTACCATAGAGGACTTCGAAAGGGCTCATCTTCAGGGATTCTTGGTAGCCATTGTTGTAGGTGAATTCCAACAGTGGCAGGTAATCTTCCCACCTTTTGTGTTGATACATTGCATGCATCCTTAGCATGTCTTCTAATATTTGGTTCACTCTTTCCGTCTGTCCATCGATTTGAGGATGATAGGCTATGCTAAATAGTAATTTGGTCTCCAGACCAACCATCAAGGATTTCCAAAAGTTGGAAGTAAATTTTGTGTCTCTGTCAGACACGATCTCTTTAGGCATATCATGTAGTCTAAATATCTCCTTCATGAATATGTTGGCAATATCTATTGCCTTGCAAGTCAATTTGATGGGGATAAAATGAGCGGACATGCTCAGTTTATCCACGTCTACTATGATGGCATCATTCTATTTGGTCGATGTTGGTAATCCGGTGATCAAGTCCATGGAAATGGTTTCCCATTTCCATTCCGGGATTGGTAGAGGTTGTAATAATCCTGCTGGGTGTCGATGTTCTACTTTAAGTTGTTGGCATTCTATGCATTTGGCTAAGTACCCAACTATGTCTTTCTTCAATCCATACCAATAGAATTTTTTCCTGGTGGTCGTGATCATCTTCTGGTATCCTGGATGACCATTATATGGTCTTTTATGTAGTTCATCCATTATGAACCTCTTCAAGTCGTCACAATCTGAAATATACAATCTGTTTCTATAAGTTAGAAGGCCTCCATCTATCATCTGGTAGCCTTCATACTTTATCCCTATGGGTTCTTGCTCTAGGTACAAGGTTACGGTCTGGAAGAATGTGTCTTTTTCTTGTGCATTCTTAACTCTTTCCCCAACGTTGGTCTCGCAGGTGCTCACCGTTGCCAGATGAATTGTTTTCATACTTCGGCTCAGGGCATCAACCACCTTATTTTCTTTTCCCTTGATATGTTTGATTTCGAAATCAAACTCACTAAGAAGGGCCATCCACCTAGCTTGTCTAGCATTGATTTTTGGTTGGTCAAACAGATGTCGCAATCCACAGTGGTCTGTCATGAGTACGAATTTCCTTCCCAGGAGGTAATGCCTCCACATTTTCAAGGCATGCACTATGGCTTCCAGATCTAGATCATGGGTCACATAGTTGGCTTCGTTCTCATTAAATTTTCAGGATTCATAGCAGACTACACTTCCTTCTTGCATAAGGACTCCCCCGAGCCCTTCTTTATAGGCATCTGTGCACACGAGGAAGTCATTTTCGAGATCACGATCTTCAGCACGGGTGCATGGGTCAGAAGGTGTTTCAGGGATTGAAATCTTTCTTCACATTCTTGTGTCCACGTGAATTTAGCTCCCTTCTTCTGGATGGTAGTGATTGGACAACCGATCTTGGAGAATCCTTTTATAAATATCCTATATTATCATGCTAAGCCCATAAAGTATCTGATATCTGAAACATCCTTTGGGGTAGGCCATTCCATGATAGACCGGATTTTGTTAGGGTCTACTGCTACTCATTTTTCAGATATGACATCGCCCAAGTAATGTATTTGCTTCTGGAAAAGGTCGCACCTTCTAAATTTGGCATAGAGTTGATGTTATCTTAGAACTTGAAGCACAAGTCTAAGATATTCCTCATGTTCCTCTCTATTCTTGGAGTAAATTAATATATCGTCAATAAAAACCAGTACAAATTTGTCTAGGAATTTGCTGAGCACATTGTCCATCAAGCACATAATTGGCAGGGGCATTGGTTAATCCAAATGGTACTACCACAAACTCATAGTGACCATATTTCGTCCTGAAGGCAGTTTTGTGGATGACTTCACCCTTGATTCAGACTTGATGGTATCCAGATCTCAAGTCAATCTTTGAGAAGATGGAAGCACCTCCCAATTGATCGAACAAGTCATCAATCTGGGGTAAGGGGTACTTGTTCTTTATGGTTACCTTATTGAATTGTCTATAATCTATGCACAGTCGGAGGGTACCATCTTTCTTCTTCACAAACAAAACTGGTGCTCCCCATGGGGAAATGTTGGGCTGAATATAGCCTTTGTCCATCATTTATTTTAGTTGTAATTTAAGCTCAACTAGCTCGGGTGTGCTCATCCTATAGGGTGTCCTAGACACGGGCGCTGCTCCTGGTGCAAGTTCTATTGAGAAGTCAATGTCCCTTCTCGGAGGTAAACCCGGTACCTCTTCTGGAAACACATATCTATATTCTCTTAGTGTGGGGTGGTCTTCGAGGCTTGGTTTGTCATATTGAACTGATTCCAACACATGTATCGCATATAGTGGACATCCCTTTCTGCAATACTTTCTCATTTGAAGGGTTGATATTCGTCTCGCCGAGACAAGTTTTTGGATCCCTTGAAGGGTTATCCTTCTTCCTTCTTCACTTACACATTCTAAGGTTTTATGGTAACAGTCCAGTCTGGCTTTATATGTGGCTAGCTAGTCCATACCAATCAACAGGTCATATGATCCTAGGGGTAGTATGTTAAGGGTTGCTTGGGTGGGGAATTCACCCATAAATAATTGGCAAGCTGGTATGACCTCCACTACCTTTCTTTTGGTGCCAGTGGATAAATGTACCAACCATGGCTTGGTGTGTTTATATGACTGTAATTTACACTTATCAATAGTCTTAGGAGCTATATAACTCAAATTTGAACCAGGGTCAATTAGAATAGACACTAGATGGTTGGTGATCGTACCTTCCATCTCCACCACTGAAGCTTGGTGGTCAGCTTGTTTATTATCCACGGCTGCATAAATTTGCGGCATACTCCTGGCCATGTCATTGATGGTGGTACCTTCTTGAACGTTGTAAATTCTCCGACTGTTATGTTGTCGATGCGGGAAGTCTCTCAGTAGATGTTCTTTTCCACAACCCGGACATTTCAAGGGTTCTCTCTTTGGGTTATCAATCTTTCCTGGGGTAGATCCAAAAGGTTTATTTCTTCTTTGGGAGGGGAATTTTTGTTGGTGTACACTTCGGGTTGGGAAGCTCATCCTTGAGTCCTTTTTATAGTTTTTAAATCTTGGGCATTTAAACCCCATTTTTTGGAATCCCAAACTATTCTTCTGCTTATAGCCTTCACGAGGTTTTGTCTGATGCCCATGCTGTTCATAATAATATCTTTCCTTTCGGATAGTGTCTTCTAGGGTATTTGGCTTCTCAAACTCAATCCTATTATGATAGTCCTTAGGTAGTCCACTGGTAGTACGTACCTCAGCAAGTCGAGGAATCTGCTGACATATTCCTCTATGGTGAGTTTCCCCAGCTTGAGTTTATAGAATTCTTTAGTCTTTTTGTCGAAATACTTTTCTGAAAGATACTTCTTCCTGAAGTATTTCTCAAACCGTTCCTAAGATAGGTCTTCTTCGTGAATACCTTTTAAGTTCTTAAGGTCTTCCCACCAAATGGAAGCCTTCCCATTCAGGTTGAAAGTGGCTACTCGGGCCTTCAAGTTTTCCAAGAAGTCATGGACTCTGAAATACTTCTTTAGTCCAAGCAGCCAGGCCTCTTCTTCCTCTCCCTTCTTTATTTCAACATCGAAAGAGTTTGGTTTGGCCTTCTTGAATTCTTCGATATTATGATTTTTGGAATGATTTCGCTTCTTCCATTTTCTTCGGGAATAAGAACTAGTTCTGCTACTAAAAGATTCCTTCGAATCGCCAGTTTCCTTTCCAGAGGAATCGTCAGATGCTTGTCCCTTATCTCCAGGGTGGACCTTTCTCGAGGTGATCTTCCCAGTGTGGCAACTTAAAAGGCCACGTTTAAGTATCTCAGGTGGACTTCGACTTTTCCTTGTCTGTCGTTGGTCCGCGTGACTGGTGTCAGGTCGATGTTGCAATTGTCTTTGTATATCGGATAAACTCTGCAACAAGATTGCATTAATTTTCATTTTCTTCTCTTTCTCCTCTATCAACCTCTCGTTGTCGGCCTTGTAGATTTGTAGTTCGACCATGAGGCTTCTCACAGTCTCAGCTAGATCTGGAGGGGTCTCTACCACTCTCCTTTCGTCACACTCTTCATCTCTATTGTGGGAGCCATTCCCCACCTTTGTGGTGCCTCACCATTCTATGTGTTTGCAGTTTCCCATGGTTGATCGTTCGCTTGTTGTGCAGGAAAAACACTTGTTGTTAGTCAACATTATATTCATTCACAATCAGCGCATAATTCATATTTTTCAAATGCATACACACAATAGGAATTTTCATTCTTAACTTCGGCTTTTGTTAAAGGGGGTTAGGATAGAGAGTTATTCCTTTTAAGAGTACTTCAAATGGATTTTATGTGCAACTCTTCCATGAGCCCAAGCATTCCAAGAGTTGTAACCATGCTCTAATACCAATTTGTCATATACCCACTACGACAACCTAGATTTTTCGTCTTTTCTTTGAGGGACAGAATCCCCAAATTTCTATGGGGCCTAGCGTAGACCATCCCTTCCCTTATCCTCCTCCATGTGATTGTTGTCAATGACCATAGGCCTTACCAAAAAGGCACTTCCAGCTTTCATGTTTTGGGATTTCGGTGTGCGAGCTCTCCCCGGCTCCCTATCCCTTGAAATGCCGAAAGTCGAAATGGGGTTAACGAGCTCCTTGGCTCCCCTTTTTCCTATTCCATGTGAGCACCTCAGTGAACACACACTAACACCAAATGGCTCTACCAGAACTCGACTTTCGAGATTCCTGTTGCAAGGAACCCTTGTTCCTTCAATCCCTAAATCCAGAAAGCCCGGTATCATCCAGATCTATGGTCCAAATCGTTGACTTGATCAACGGCCCGAATTAAATCCTGGCATTCTACCTTTCGGGATTTTGGTGGGGTCTTCACTCCTATTTCCCTGATCTCTAGAACCCTAATGAATTTAGATCTTCGCCACGCGTCCTCTACAAATGGATGGTCCAAATTCTTTCGGGACCCGAAATGTCACCGAGTTTAGACCCTTGATTAATTGCTAACTCCTACCTCCTCCTTCTACCACATGACCCTGTCATGTGACCTAGGGCTCATCCACAGAGCGCGTTGGGGTTTCGTATACCGGGATTTCATGACTTGCGAAGACGAGGGGTCTTGCCCCCTAGTTTCTTGGATGCCAAAATGCCGAAACTTATTCACACTAAACCAGCTCATCCACAGAGCACGTCGGGGTTTCGTATACTGGGATTTCGTGACTTGCGAAGACAAGGGGTCTTGCTCTCTGGTTTCCCAGATACCGAAACGTCGAAACTTATTCACACTAAACCAATGGTCCAGATCACTCATGGATCAACGACCATGATCACTTCACGATTTCGTGAATCGTGAGTTTGTGCGGTCTTACCCTTTGACCACTCTAAGTCGCAAGTCAGCGAAATGCTACCCAACTGCCACGTGTCCTATGCCGATGGACGGTTCCAAATACTTTGGGACCTTTAGGACTTCGTCGAGTCCACTCTCGAGCCTATGCAAGGGTTATGATCAATGGTCAATAGAGCTCCGACAGATTCTTGGATCTACAGTCATGGATCCCATCGCTACTTGCGAAGGCTGAAGGGGTCGAGGTATTAACGCCTGTGCTCCTCCTCTAGATCCATCGGTCTTGACAAATCTTGGGTATTTCCAAAAGGATTCCGACCATTCATCTACGAAATGATGGGGTATTCTCGTTCAATAAATGGGACTCTCTATCCTTTCTGAGCTTGATTCACGAGATTCAACCTTTTGGGGCTTCGAACTCCCATGACTTCGAAACCTGAGAGAACTACTCTTTCTTGTACAAGGTTTCCAGACCCAAGTCATCTGGACCTTCCGATGATTCTTGGGTAATTATCACTAGGCTTGGTGACCTGACTGAGATGCCTTCCTAATTCTATGAGCTATGAACTTTGTGACCGGGGTAAAGTAAACTCGTGGGTTTGTTATAACATTAGTCTTTTCAAGGAACTCACTCCGACTCTGAAATGTGAGGAAACTCCCCGGAAAAAGGTGCCTTCAGGAAATTAAAACAAGGCAGAGCGCAAGTCAAGTAGATGGGACAATTCTCAAGAGAACGTACTCATATTCTGAACTTATTCATTCTATACATAAACCGATTATGGTCACATATAAGTATAGGCATGCATCCATTATTCCCAATCAAAACACAAGGCAATCACTTCTATACATAAACCATTTATGAGCGTATAAACATGAGCATGCATCTAGGATATTCAATTCAAAATACAAGACATAAACACTTATCAGAAACATCAGGCATGATGCGACTGCCGAGAGGGGTGCTCGTTTCCACCCAACCGTAGGTTTAGTGACTCCAAATGGATTTACCACTAGCCACCCCCGAGCTAGACCACGGTGCTTGAGATTCAGTCTCCTACTTCTAGTGCAATAGAAGTCAAGGATGAAGGTTACTCTCCTCCTCCTCTGTTTAGAACTCCCTGTATTTCCAGAGTTCCTCCCGGTTCTCTTCCGCGATCCCTATTGCGCGTGTTTCCTCTTTTTGTTCCCCACACTTCCTTTCTTTCCTTTTCTGCAAGATTGTGTGTGGTGCGAATTCGCCCGTCTATGGTCAGGTATGAGAGCTTCTACGGATGGGTGGTTCGCCCCCATCCCCTCATTAACTATTGAGGAGCCTCCCCACCTACCATCCTGACGGGTAATTTATTCCAGGGTCAAGGAGTTGCTTTGGTGTTTGAGCAAGTAAAAACCAGTATGGAATTGGTTCGGTGGAAGTTAACGCAACCATTCCAGATCCCTTCCACCACCTCTCATTAGCCATCGTGGTCTCTTTTAGCACATCCCGTCCAAACATTCATGTAACTCGTATTCATAACATAATTTACATTCATCGACCTTTTATACAAAGGTCTGTCAAATTAAAAATTCACATCTTTGGGTTTAAAAAGTCAACTTGATGGGGATAAAATGAACTGACTTGCTCAGTTTATCCACATCTACCATGATGGCATCATTATGTTTGGTCGATGTTGGTAATCCAGTGATGAATTCCATAGAAATGGTTTCCCATTTCCATTCCGAGATTGGTAGAGGTTGTAATAATCCTTCTAGGTGTCAGTGTTCTACTTTAACCTGTTGGCATTCTATGCATTTGGCTAAGTACTCAGCTATGTCTTTCTTCAATCCAGGCCAATAGAATTGTTTCCTAGTGGTCGTGATCATCTTCTGGTATCCTGGATGACCATTATATGGTCTTTTATGTAGTTCATCCATTATGAACCTCTTCAAGTCGTCACAATATGGAATATACAATTTGTTTATGTAAGTTAGCAGGCCTTCATCTATCATCTGGTAGCCTTCATACTTTATCCCTATGGGTTCTGGCTTCAGGTACGAGGTTACGGTCTGGAAGAATGTGTCTGTTTATTATGCATTCTTAACTCTTTCCCCGACATTGGTCTTGCAGGTGCTCACCGTTTCCAGATGAATTGTTTTCATACTTCGGCTCAGGGCATCAGCCACCTTGTTTTCCTTTCCCTTGATATGTTTGATTTCAAAATCAAACTCACTAAGAAGGGCCATCCACCTAGATTTTCTAGCATAGAGTTTTGGTTGGTCAAACAAATGTCACAATCCATAGTGGTCTGTCATGAGTACGAATTTCCTTCCCAAGAGGTAATGCCTCCACATTTTCAAGGCATGCACTATGGCGGCCAGCTCTAGATCATGGGTCACATAGTTGGCTTTGTGCTCATTCAATTTTCGGGATTCATAGCAGACTACACTTCCTTCTTGCATAAGGACTCCCCCGAGCCCTTCTTTATAGGCATCTGTGCACATGAGGAAGTCATTTTCGAGATCAGCGATATTCAGCATGGGTGCATGGGTCAGAAGGTGTTTCAGGGATTGAAATCTTTCTTCACATTCTTGTGTCCATGTGAATTTATCTCCCTTCTTCTGGAGGGCAGTGATTGGACAACCAATCTTGGAGAATCCTTTTATAAATCTCCTATAGTATCACGCTAAGCCCATAAAGGATCTGATATCCAAAATGTCCTTTGGGGTAGGCCATTCCATGATAGACCGGATTTTGTTAGGGTCTACTGCTACTCCTTTTTCAGATATGACATGGCCCAAGTAATGTATTTTCTTCTGGAAAAGGTCGCACTTGCTAAATTTGGCATAGAGTTGATGTTATCTTAGCACTTGAAGCACAAGTCTAATATGTTCCTCATGTTCCTCTCTATTCTTGGAGTAAATTAATATATCGTCAATAAAAACCAGTAAAAAATTTGTTTAGGAATTTCCTGAGCACATTGTTCATCAAGCGCATAAAAGTGGCAGGGGCATTGTTTAATCCAACAGGTACTACCACAAACTCATAGTGACCATATATCGTCCTAAAGGAAGTTTTGTGGATGAATTCACCCTTGATTCGGACTTGATGGTATCTAGATCTCAAGTCAATCTTAGAGAAGATGGAAACACCTCCCAATTGATCGAACAAGTCATCAATCTGGGGTAAGGGGTACTTGTTCTTTATGGTTACTTTATTGAGCTGTCTATAATCTATGCACAATCGGAGGGTACCATCTTTCTTCTTCACAAACAAAACTGGTGCTCCCCATGGGGAAATGTTGGGATGAATATAGCCTTTGTCCATCATTTATTTTAGTTGTAATTTAATCTCAACTAGCTCGGGTGTGCTCATCCTATAGGGTGTCCTAGACACAGGCACTGCTCCTGGTGCAAGTTCTATTGAGAAGTCAATGTCCCTTCTCGGAGGTAAACCTGATACCTCTTCTGAAAACACATCTCTATATTCTCTTAGTGTGGGGTGGTCTTCGAGGCTTGGTTTGTCATCTTGAACTGATTCCAACACATGTATCGCATATAGTGGACATCCCTTTCTGCAATAGTTTCTCATTTGAAGGGCTGATATTCGTCTCACCGAGAAATTTTTTTGGATCCCTTGAAGGGTTATCCTTCTTCCTTCTTCACTTACACATTCTAAGGTTTTATGGTAACAGTCCAGTCTGGATTTATATGTGGCTAGCTAGTCCATACCAATCAACAGGTCATACGATCTTAGGGGTAGTATGTTAAGGGTTTCTTGGGTGGGGAATTCACCCATAGTGAATTGGCAAGCTGGTATGACCTCCACTACCTTTCTTTTGGTGCCAGTGGTTAAATGTACCAACCATGGCTTGGCATGTTTATATGGCTGTAATTTACACTTATCAACAACCTTAGGAGCTATATAACTCAAATTTGAACCAGGGTCAATTAGAATAGACACTAGATGGTCGGTGATCGTACCTTCCATCTCCACCACTGAAACTTGGTGGTCAGCTTGTTTATTATCCACGGATGCATAATTTTGCGGCATACTCCTTGCCACGTCATTGATGGTGGTAGCTTCTTGAACGTTGTAAATTCTTCGACTTTTCTATTGACGATGCAGGTAGTCCCTCAATAGATGTTCTTTTCCACAACCTGTACATTTCAAGGGTTCTCTCTTTGGGTTATCAATCTTTCCTGGCATAGATTCAAAAGGTTTATTTCTTCTTTGGGAGGGGAAATTTTGTTAGTGTACACTTCAGGTTGGGAAGCTCATCCTTGAGTCCTTTTTATAGTTTTTAAATCTTGGGGATTTAAACCCCATTTTTTGGAATCCCATACTATTCTTCTTCTTATAGCCTTCGCGAGGTTCTGTTCGATGCCCAAGTTGTTCATAATAATATCTTTCCTTTCGGATAGTGTCTTCTAGGGTCTTTGGCTTCTCAAACTCAATATTGTTCTAATAGTTCTTAGGTATTCCACTGATGAATCGTTGCACCTTTTCCTTTTATTCTTTTATATAGGGTACGTACCTCAGAAACTCAAGGAATCTACTGACATATTCCTCTATGGTGAGTTGCCCCAGCTTGAGTTCATAGAATTCTTTAGTCTTTTCGTCGAAATACTTTTCTGACAGATACTTCTTCCTGAAGTTTTTCTCAAACCGTTCCCAAGATAGGTCTTCTTCGTGAATCCCTTTTAAGTTCTTAAGGTCTTCCCACCAAATGGAAGCCTTCCCATTTAGGTTGAAAGTGGCTACTTGCGCCTTCAAGTTTTCCAAGAAGTCATGGACTCTAAAATACTTCTTTAGTCCAAGCAGCCAGGCCTCTGCTTCCTCTCCCTTCTTTATTTCACTGTCGAAAGAGGGTGGTTTGGCCTTCTTGAATTCTTCGAGATTATAATTTTTGGAATGATTTCACTTCTTCCATTTTCTTCGAGAATAAGAACTAGTTCTGCTACTAGAAGATTCCTCTAAATCGCCAGTTTCCTTTCTAGAGGAATCATCAGACGGTTGTCCCTTATCTCTAGGGTGGACCTTTCTCGAGGTGATATTCCCAGTGTGGAAACTTAAAAGGCCACGTTTAAGTATCTCAGGTGGAATTCAAATTTTCTTTGTCTGTCATTGGTCTGCATGACTGGTGTCAGGTCCATGCTACAATTATCTTTGTATGTCGGATAAACTCTGCAACAAGACTGCATTAATTTTCATTTGCTTCTCTTGCTCCTTTATCAACCTCTCGTTGTTGGCCTTGTAGCTCTGTACTTCGACCATGAGGCTTCTCACTATCTCAGCTAGATATGGAGGGGTCTCTACCACTCTCCTTTCGTCACACTCTTCGTCTCTATTGTGGGATCCATTCCCCACCTTCCTGGTGCCTCACCATTATATGCGTCTGCAGTTTCCTGTGGTTGATCGTTCGCTTGTTGTGCAGGAAAAACACTTGTTGTTAGTCAACATTATATTCATTCACAATCAACGCATAATTCATATTTTTCAAATGCATACACACAATAGGAATTTTCATTCTTAACTTTGGATTTTGTTAAAGGGGGTTAGGATAGAGAGTTATTCCTTTTAAGAGTACTTAAAATCGATTTTATGCGCAACTCGTCCATGAGCCCAATCATGCCAAGAGTTGTAACCATGCTCTGATACCAATTTGTCACATACCCACTATGACAACCTAGATTTTTCGTCTTTTCTTCGAGGGATGGAATCCCCGAATTTCTATGGGGCCTAGCGTAGAACATCCCTTCCCTTATCCTCCTCCATGTGATTGTTGGCTATGACCATAGGTCTTACCAAAAAGGCACTTCCAGCTTTCATGTTTTGGGATTTCGGTGTGCGAGCTCTCCCCGACTCCCTGTCCCTTGAAATGACGAAACCCAAAATGGGGTTAACGAGCTCCTTGGCTCCCCTTTTTCCTACTCCATGTGACCACCTCAGTGAACACACACTAACGCCAAATGGCGCTACCGGAACTCGACTTTCGAGATTCCTGTTGCAAGGAACCCTTGTTCCTTCAATCCCTGAAACCCGAAAGCCCGGTATCATCTGGATCTATGGTCCAGATCGTCGACTTGATCAACGGCCCGAATTAAATCCTGGCATTCTACCTTTCGGGATTTTGGTGGGGTCTTCACTCCTATTTCCCCGATCCCCAGAACCTTGATGACTTTAGATCTTCGCCACGCGTCCTCTACAAATGGATGGTCTAGGTTCTTTCGGGACCCGAAATGTTGTCGAATTTAGACCCTTCATTAATTGCTAACGCCTACCTCCTCCTTCTACCACATGACCCTGTCCTGTGACCTAGGGCTCATCGACAGAGCGCATCGTGGTTTCGTATACCGGAATTTCACGACTTGCGAAGATGAGGGGTCTTGCCCTCTAGTTTCCCGTATGTCGAAACGCCGAAACTTATTCACACTAAATCGGCTCATCGACAGAGCGTGTCGGGGTTTCTTATACTGGGATTTCGCGACTTGCGAAGACGAGGGGTATTTCCCTCTGGTTTCCCGTATGCCGAAACCCCGAAACTTATTCACACTAAACCGATGGTCCAGATCACTCATGGATCAATGACCACGATCACGTCGCGATTTCGCGAATCGTGAGTTTGTGCGGTCTTACCCTTTGACCACTCTAAGTCTCAAGTCAGCGAAATGCTACCCAACTTCCACGTGTCCTGTGCCGATGGACGATTCCGAATACTTCGGGACTTTTAGGACTTCGTCGAGTCCACTCTCCTGCCTATGCAAGGGTTAATATTGACGGTCAATAGAGCTCCGACAAATTCTTGGATCTACAGTCCTGGATCCCATCGCTACTTGCAAAGGCTGAAGGGGTTGAGGTATTAATGCCTGCGCTCCTCCTCTATATCCATCAGTCTTGACAAATCTGGGGTATTTCCGAAAAGATTCCGACCGTTCATCTACCAAACGATGGGGTATTCTCTTTCGATAAATGGGACTAGCTATCCTTTCTAAGCTTGATTCATGAGATTCAACCTCTCGGGGCATCGAACTCCCACGACTTTGAAACCTGAGAGAACTAGTATTTCTTGTACATGGTTTCTAGACCCAGGTCCTTTGGACCTTCAAATGATTCTTGGGTAATTATCCCTAGGCTTGGTGACCTGACTGAGATTCCTTCCTAATTCGCCGAGCTATGAACTCTGTGATTGGGGTAAAGTAAACTCATGGGTTTTCTATAATGATAGTCTTTTCAAGGAACTCACTCTGACTCTGAAATGTGAGGAAACTCCTCGAAAAAAGGTGCCTTCGGGAAATTAAACAAGGACATAGCACGAGTCAAGTAGATGGGACAATTCTCAAAAGAACGAACTCGTATTCTGAACTTATTCATTCTATACATAAACCGTTTATGGTCATATATAAGTATAGGCATGCATCCATTATTCCCAATCAAAACACAAGGCAATCACTTCTATGCAGAAACCATTTATGAGCGTATAAACATGAGCATGCATCTAGGATATTCAATTCAAAATACAAGACATAAAAACTTATAAAAAAACACCAGGTGTGACGTGACTGTCGAGAGGGGTGCTCGTTTCCACCCAACCATAGGCTCAGTGACTCCGAACGTATTTACCACTAGCCACCCCCGAGATAGACCACAATGCTTGAGATTCATTCTCCTACTTCCAGCGCAACAAAAGTCAAGGATGAAGGTTACTCTCCTCCTCTTCTGTTCAGAACTCACTATATTTCCAGAGTTCCTCCCGGTTCTCTTCTGTGTTTCCTCTTTTTGTTCCCCACACTTCCTTTCTTGCCTTTTCTACAAGATTATGTGTGGCGCGAATTCCCTCATCCGTGGTCAGGTCTGAGAGCTTCTACAGATGGGCAGTTCGCCCCCATCCCCTCATTAATTCTTGAGGAGCCTCCCCACCTACCATCCTGATGGGTAATTTATTCCAGGTTCAGAGAGTTACTTTTGTCTTTGAGCAAGTAAAAACCAGTATGGAGTTGGTTCGGTAGAATTTAACGCAACCTTCCAGGTCCCTTCCACCACCTCTCATTAGCCATCGTGGTCTCTTTTAGCACATCCCCTCCCAGCAGTCATGCAACTCGTATTCATAACATAATTTACATTCATTGACCTTTTATACAAAGGTTCATCAAATTAAACATTCACATCTTTAGGTTTTCCATAGTTCTTGGCCAATATAGTTATTTTTACAAGTTGGGGGAAACAGGGTGTTACAACGAGTCACACTTTTACTCTAGTGCAACTCTTTCTTACTTAGACAATTGTTAACACACTTTAACACTTAGTCTTATTAAAGCATGGATCCATGAACAAGAGAAAAATTGTGGAACAAAAATGATGACTAACACATATATAGTATATGTGGCACAAACTGTGCCTAACACCCACCTAAGTCTTTGTTATTGTGAAATAGTTACAAATGAGCACTACCAACTCAGTTTACAATAGGGAAGAGTCAAATGACTCGTCTCACCTCACCAAGGCACTCAAGAACAGTTTCAATACCACAAGACTCCCTGTCGCAACCGTCTCACCTCACCAAGGCACTTAAGAAAAAATTTGATACCAGATTCAATATGTATCCTTGGACAACAAGCAAGTGGAGTATCAATCCCCCATGATTGAAGTGGAAGGTAAGATTCATAACCAATCCATGACAATTCTAATTGATTCTAGATCTAGCCATAGTTACGTAAATGCTAACATTGTTGAAAGATCTCACTTGCAAAGGAGTAAGCATAATAAATCTTGGTTAGTTCAGTTAGCCACAGGGGCTAAGAGGAAAATCAATGAGTTGGTTAAAGGTTGTCAAATAGACATGAATGGACTCAATATAAAGATAGATGTGAACATCATTCCATTGGATTCATATGATCTTCTAATTAGCATGGATTGGTTGGAAAAACACCATGCTATCCTATAATGTTGCAACAATAAAATCATATGCATTGATGAAGAAGGGAAGCAAGGCAAGGTTCAAGGCATTCCAAGAGTTGTAGCTATTAGAGAGATTTTAGCTATGTAGTTGAAAAAGAGTTTCAAGAAGGGATGTTAGATTTTGCATCCCATATGGAAGAGGCAACCAAAGATCAAGTGGAAAGTATTGAAGACTATCCGGTCTTGGGGGATTTTGAGGATGATTTTAGGGAGATCCTAGGATTTCCAGCAAATAGAAACAATGATTTTTCCATTGATTTGGTGCCAGGATTTTCCCTGGTGTCTAAGAAACCATACATAATGGTTACACCAGAATTGAAAGAGTTATGGATGCATCTTGAGGAATTGTTAAAAAAGGAGTATATACACCAAGTGTGTCACCTTGGGGAGCCCTAGTCATTTTTGTAAAGAAGAAATATGGAACCTTAAGGCTATGCATTTATTTCATACAGTTGAATAAGGTCATCATAAAGAAAAAATATCCTTTGCCAAGGATTGATGATTTGTTTGATCAGTTGAAAGGTGAAAGAATATTTTCCAAGATTGAATTGAGATCATGCTATCATCAAGTGAGGATTGAAGAAGAGGATGTCAATACAAAAACATTCAGAACAAGATATGGTAATTATGAATTCACGGTAGTGCTATTTGGACTATCAAATTCCCCAACTATTTTTATGTTTTTGATGAATTGAGTGTTTAGGGAGTACCTGCACAAGTTTGTGATTGTGTTCCTAGATGGTATACTCATCTACTATAAATTAGAAGATGAACATGAGCATCATTTGAGAATTGTGTTGCAAGTCTTAAGAGAGCATAATTGTATTCTAAGATAAATAAGTGCATTTTTTATCAAAAGAAGATTCACTACCTGGGGTAAATAATTTCAATAGAAGGGATAAAAATTGATCCTGAGAAGAAAGATGCCATTAGAGGATGGCCAACACAAAGAAATGTGATAGAGGTCAGATCATTTATGGGTCTTGTTGGTTATTACCGAAGATTCATACAAGGATTTTCAAAGATTGCAATCCCAATCACTTCTTTGTGAAAGAAGGAAACAAAGTTTGAATGCACCACCCTCTGTTGTGGATTGCTAGCCCCATCTCGAGGGTGACTTGTTGTTGGTGTTTGGAACAACATGTCTATGGTTGGGTGGAACGTCGATCCCAAACATCTAGTTGCACAATTGTTTATAAAATATAAGTGTTTTATTTTGCTTATGTTTGTATTATGAGTTTATTTGTTGTGCATTAACGCCACAATTTAGAATGATTTAGATATGTTGGTGTAATAATCTATTTAATGCATTCATGTGTGATTTTAGCATGTTGTAGATGCATCCATTTAATGGTAGTAGACAACAATTAAATCAATTTGTAATTGTAGTTGATAAACTACAAGAAATTAATTAGTTATATAGCATAAATTTTCATTTTTATGAGTATTTCACATTGTAATGTCGCTCAGTTGGGATGGGGGACGTTACAATATGAAATCCAATAAACACTGCAAAATACAACTAGGAATTATGAATACATAGTAGTGTCATTTGGACTATCAAATGCCCTAACTATTTTTATGTGCCTAATGAATGGAGTGTTCAGGGAGTACCTGGACAAGTTTTTGATTGTGTTCCTAGAGGATATACTCATCTACTCTAAATTAGAAGAGGAACATGAGCATCATTTTAGAATGGTGTTGCAAATCTTAAGAGATCATAAATTGTATGCTAAGATAAGTAAGTGCATATTTTATCAAAAGACGATTCACTACTTGGGGCATATAATTTCAACAGAAGAGATAAAAATTGATCTTGAGAATATAGTGGTCATGAGAGGATGTCCAACTCCAAGAAATGTGACAGAGGTTAGATCATTTATGGGTTTTTCTGGTTATTACCAAATATTCATAAAATTATTTTCAAAGATTTCAAGCCCAATAACTTATTTGCAAAAGAAGGGAACAAATTTTCAATGGACCTCCCTCTTTTGTGGATTGCTAGCCCCATCTCGAGGGTGACTTGTTGTTGATATTTGGAACAACAGGTCTATGGTTGGGTGGAATTTTCATCCCAAGTAATTGGTTGCACAATTGTTTATAAAACATAAGTTTTTTATCTTGCTTGTGTTTCTATTATGAGTTTATTTGTTGTGCATGTTGTAGATGCGTCTAATTTATGGTCATAGACAACAGTTAAATATGTTTGTAATTGTATTTGATAAACTACACAAAATTAATTAGTTATATAGCATAATTTTAGTTTTTATGAGTATTATGCAATGTAATGTTCCTCAGCTCGGTTGGGGGACATTAAAATATTCAATCCAATAGATGTTGGAAAATACAACTAGCTCACATTGATTAAATCGATATACACACAAAACATACAATTAATCATTGGTAACATATACTTGCCATATTTCCTTCCAAATAAGTCTCAACATGTGACAATAATAAAGTTCCAATCATTCCATCAACATCTCGACATATCCCTCGAGTAGCAATGATGTCATCTAAATTATTCCAATAGAAATAAATTTGGCAAGATCGTTTTAACAATGCCAAAGATTTAAATGATTTAATCCTCATGTTGCATGGAAACTATTGGCTTCTACAATTTCTGGGTCATGATGGTTTGTTCCATCATCTTCAAGCTCTTTATTTTCTTTCTTTTCCTTCTTCTTCTTATGTTCATATCAATCGCCAAAATTCTCTCCTTCCAATGTTCTAAGGCCTTGCACTACAATTTTTCTTCTTGTAACGAGATTGCGGGCTGTGATCACGATCTCTGCGATCCCTGCTTCTACTACAACTACGTGATTGACTGCAACACCTTTCTCTATGCCAATTTCTATTCCTTCTCACATTCTCTTATGTGATATTCCCTATCTCTTTCCTGGAGGTTGTCTCTACCTTCGCAAGAGATCATGATCATGGTAATAATCTCGATCTCATCATTCTTGCACGTGGTTCCATATGGGCTCCCAAAGATAAGCTCCCACAAGTCTTGAAGCACCATCTTCCTCAACTCTTGGTCTGTCGTGCTCCCTATGCTCAACGACTCAGCAACTAGCTCCATCGTCTCCTCCACAGTCTATTCCTTTCTTATCTAAAAACTACGTCCCTTTGATATCATTTACAATAGTGTGTACACCAACAACAATCTCTCATCACTCTCTGACCACCGAGATGAATCTCATGAAAATGTTGGACAAACCCCATATCACTATAAAACAAATCGTAGCCACAATCACAACAAATCTGCTCTCCTACGTTAATCTACTCTTACACTAGATTAATCTCATAGGATTCCATATCCCTAGGCCCTCTGGCGAGGGAGTCAAGCCCAATCGCATTCTAATACCAAATTAAAAATACGAGAGGGTATAGACTTATTTGTATACATGAAACAATATGTTGAACACTCTATTCTATCAATATAATAGAGTACATATAAACAAACTACTTTGATCATGTAATATACTCAATTGAACAAGTATCTCAACCTCCCATCACACTAGGAATCATCTAGTTGTAGAAAATTTGTCATTTCCAATTCCAACAATCTCCTACAAACTAGGAACAAATTATGGAAGTAGATACAAATTCTTTTTAATATTGACACACATACGTGAACACACTTAAAACAAGTAGGAGATACACATTCCAACAATAACTTATATTATTTTTAACTTTATCTTTACAAAACAACAATCATTTTCATGAATTTTTAATACATATGTTGAATTATAAATTTTTATTACATATATTAAATTTGAAATTTGAAATATATTTTCAATTCAAAAATAAATATTATTTAATTTAAATGAATTTACATATATTTTTCAAAATTTTAGATTTGAAACCATGTTTTTTTACTTCTGAAATGTTTACATTCTTATTTTAGTTATAATAAAAAATTTCTTTCCATTTTTTTTTTTAACCAAATTATATTGTATTAATATTATAATTTATATTATGTATATGAATATATTTTTTATGTTTTGGTTCTTTTGGGGGATATTTTCTGGTTAATAATTATGGTTATTTCTGCGATGCTCCATCACACTTAATGGTCTTCTACATTCAAATATGCTATTTAAACAACAGATGCAAATTTAAATCACTGGATCTTTATCAAATCTTTTAAAAAGTGTAAATTAAAATATGACAGTATTTGTCGATCTGTAAAAAGTGTAAATTAAAATTTGACAGTATTTGTCGATCTATAATAACATTAGTACAAATAGATTTTTGATCGAATTTTGTTAATAAGTGTAAGTTAAAATTTGACCGTACATGCTTAGGTATAACAACATTTTCCTGTTTTTGCTTATGAATATGTAATAGCATCTTGACCAACGGCAAGGTTTCTACCAACCAAATCAATGTGAACTTAGCAAGATTTCAGTGGCCCCAACGCATGGCGCGTTGACAAAGATTAGTGTTCTATCTCAAATGGGGTGGAAAACATTTACGATATAATGATTAACAGATATAACTTCACTGTTAATGATCTTATTACATGGAAATACTTCTCAGAAAGGGAAGGAAGCGTGAATGGTATTCTCAGATTGCCCCAGCAATTGAGTTGTCTGCAGTTTACTCTGTTTATTCAGCGATTTCATGAGACTGTTTTTTCCAGGATACGTGCAAAACAGTGTTTGTCTAATCATTTATGATTTTCATCTTAAATTTAGAAAACCACCCAATAGAGGTAGTCGTAGGAAAATCATTCAGATCAGATTCAATCATAAACCATCGGAGCTATGTTTATATTCTCTTATCATTTTAACGCAAACCCAAGTACAATTCAAGACGTGTTCATGTACACAGTTTCCTGAACAAAAGACCACCAGACCGGTCTTTCGCAAGGTTAACTGGAATCACGTAACGCCATTAGCTTTTATTCCACTAACAGCAGCCTAAGTATTGCTTCATACTGCAGTTACAACTGCTTAATTATTACTTATTCCACAAACAAGAGCTTGCTTAATATATTAACTTAAGCGACTGCAATGAAGGAAAGGAGGAGCGTTCTCGATGGCTTCATTGATTTCTACTTGAAATCTTTTCATGGCAGCGGAGGGCAGGCAGACGGGAACCACTATTCCTTTCACCCCATTGCTATTTTGATACGGGATAAAGAAGCTCGACAAGCCAGGCACTACTCCCACTCCACCCTCTGCAGGCCCTCCGTAGGCTGGTCTTCCCCACCCGAAATCCGTAGACTTGCGTGTGGTGACACTGTTTATAATCGTCTTGGCTTGTAGTGATCTCACCGGGCGGATCAATAGGGTCAGCCATGAAAGACTAATGCCGCTTCTAGACCCGTGAAAGACTTGTTGCCAACAACCCTCTATCGAAAATGGTCGTGAGAAGGTTCGGAGTAATGGTGTGGTTCTGGCTGCATCGTATCGGAAGTTGTTGTTGTCAGGAATTATGGAAGATTTTAACCGGTTAACTTTTATAGTTGCTACATGATCGCATCGTGAAGGTTAGGTGAAATTATGAATTGTCGAGACAATCCAGACTGCACGTAGATAATTTTGTACTCTCAAATTAACTTTGAAGTTAGAAATCGAGCTGTCATATGCAGCTATTCAAAATCCCAAGTTGAGACGGAGTACCCTTTTCCAAATTCAGAGGTGTCATCTTCAATTTTAAAATATAAAAGGAAACAATGCAATATAAGGAAACCATGCAAATTAGGATGGTAGGTGTTTCATTTTTCTCGGTTTTTTAAGGTATCAAAGAATTTAATCTTTCATCTTACTGTGGAAGAGCAATATATAATAGTCTATATTTTTAGAAATTTAAAG
>ML786333.1:1209815-1223123 GCA_009831015.1 Picea engelmannii | reverse complement strand
GCTCATTCGCAAGAAACTAGTTACAAATAAGGCCCCAAAGAATTTTTTGACATAAATCATACATGAGAAAACCCTAAACATCCAAAAACATAACCCTAGGAGATGAAATACCAAAAGTCATGTGGGCATCGATGGGGTAAGTTAGTACATTAACTTCTCGGGGTCGTAACTTCTACATACAATTTCCATTTTAGGCGCACGATATCCCATTGGAAAGGTATACCCGAGGAGTACACATTTTTCCATCACACTCTGACTTCATCTACAAATGTGCCTATGGCGAGCCCAAAAAACGTTTTTTTGTCCTCAAAACGACTCCAGAAGTTTAGGACCCAAAAAGCAAGAAAAAAACTGCCAAAATTGAAATTGGGCTTTAAGCCAGTGGAATAGGTGGGTGGCCACCGATATCCACCTGGATCATTCCTGACCCCTTAGGAAGCAATGATCTCCATTTCCTCAATTTCCTACATCAAATGATGAAACTTCTACTGAACCCAACTTCTGGTGAGCCACTTTCCCTCATGAAGAAACTGCTCTGCTTTGACAACCCAATAGAGTTTGATAATCTGTTGGAGGGTGTCCTTTGTATTGGTATCCATGATCCAATAAATTATTTCCTATTCGATGCAGGGAGGATTGAGTTCTCTAGAGGCAAACTCTTCATCTGCATCCAAAGTGTCCAGGAGAGGTGGAAAATATGGTTGGAGTAGTTCCACATTAAATACTGGGTGCAATCCAAGGAAATGAGGAATAATTAATTCAAAATCATTCTCACCAACAACCTTGGTGATGGTGTAAGGATCGTATCAGAGTGGTCATAACTTCTGATGGGGTTCTGTGAGGCGCTATTTTTGCAAATAAAAACAAACCTTATCTCCCACCTGAAATTTGTATGGTACCCGATGTTGATCATGACGTTGCTTGTACTCGACATTAGATATATGAAAAATATCATGAACTTTTTGTTGGATGTCTTGGATTCACTCAACAAATTTCTCTACCCGATCAATCTTTTTTTCGGCAAGTAAAGGCTCTTCATGTGTGACTGTTATGGGAAGAGCTACGTCCATGGGGGCCAATGGTTGAAACCAATGCAGGGGCATCACTCCACGTCATCAAGCACTAGCCAGCTAGTGCACCCAACACGCGTTCAATGGAGAGGAGAGGTGCAACCCTCTCACTTTCCAATTTCAAGTTTGAATTTAATGTAATTGAATGATTGTAAAGATGATAGAGCCAAGCCATGCTTTTTCATAGGCTGTAGTTAGAGACGCCTTTAATGGTTGATAGGTCGATGGGGATCTATATCCAATTCGGATTAGATGGCCCATTTAATGTAATTCATTGTAATTTATGAAAGTTGGTGAGATGGAGGGAAGAGCTCAAGGAGCCCCTTCTTTTAAAAAGATTTTAGCACCTTATTTTTGAGGGAGTTTGAATATTGAGACATAACATAAGGGAAAAGAGAGGAAGTCGTGACTCTGTTGCAGTTCAAGCTCACATTGTAAAGAGGCATTTCATATTAATTCAACCAGAGAAGTTTTTCCTGCATGTTATTCTGCGTATGTTGATGAATGTCTTTATGTGTTTATGATATGCTGTATATGTATGTTAGATGTGCATTTGCAGGGATATATAGATTTTGCAATCTGTGGGTTTACCGATTTCACATTTGGTTCTTTGAGGTTTCATGTAAGAGGCTATATGATAGAGTATTAAGGACTCTGAAGGCCAGTGCATGAGTGTACTTCTGAATTTTTGTGGAATTCAGGCAAAGGCGTGCCAAGAGGGCGAACCAGAGGAAGTCATTGACTCCAAGGAAAGAAGTCTCGAGGTTTCTGAACACCTTGGAGGCGAAAATGTGCAGGGGAGGGCACAAAGAGAAGACAAAACTTATGAATGTTCTGTGAAGCTCTGCCAGGTGGGCATCCAACGAGCGCATAGAGCATACCAGGGAACTCTATTTCAAGTTCAAGGGAAGGAGTGTCATAGGGAAGACATTCATAGGGTTACTGAACACCCCTGTAGGCTCATCAAGGAGTGTTTGAGCATAAGTTGCCAGAGGGCACTTATGTCCCTTCAAGGAGAGACAAGGATAAAGACCATTTAGGTATGAGTAGTTGAAGCTCAAGGAGGAAAAAGAATTGTGCAAGGAGTGCACCAGGCCAATACTCGATTGAAGTGTTGATAGATAGTTGTTGGAAGGATAGTCAGAGCACAAGGAGTGTTTGAGCACCAGGTTTCCAGGAGGACACCAATCTCCATTTGAAGGAGAAGGAAAGGGTCGAATCCCTTAGAGATTTGAGCACAAAAATCTCAGGAGGGAGAATGTCCCAAGAACATAGGTGAGACCAAGCATCAGAGCTTGTAGGAGAATTATCGGAGGCTGAGACCTTCGAAGCGGCGAAAATATTTCAAGCCAGGGAGAAACCAAAGCTCAGGAGGAGAAGCAACAACTTCCGTCGATTCAGGCACTGGAGAAGAGATCTGGACCGTTCAATTTGTGTCCAGACACACAAATAGAGTGCAGGAAGGGATCATGCCATAACCGTCGGATCTCTGGGAGTTGCATCGACATTAACAGTCCGGGCACATTAGAGGCTTCGCAAATTCGACAACCAGGATGTGGAGCAGACTGTGGTTTGGAGTTGGGGTTCACGAATCCCCGATACGTAAAATCAGGGGTGAATCTAGGCCGTTGGATAATGGACCTCATGAATCGTTGATCAGGGTGCACGGTTCGGGGAATTTTCCACCAGAGAAAGGGTCTACACATTGGTTCCAAAATCCCTGAAGGGAAATCACGACAAGCTAATAGGATCGTCGGATCAAAGTAGACCTGGACTGTTCGATATAGTTGCTGAGGTTTTCGGGAGTCGGAGTTTCAGCACCCGGGAGGTCAGGAGACAAGACCCTTCGCCATACAAGTTACGAAGTCCCAAAGTACCCGTAGCTTGACCCTTGGCCACAGGACAGGGTCACATGAATGAAGCTCAAGTGAGGAGCTAGTCACTCGCCATCCTTTTTGGGGTTTGGCATTTTGGCATTTCTAAGGATGAGGATTCGGGGCACTTTGCATTGGAAACCCCAAAATCACAAAATGTGACGTGCCATTTGGACGTAGAATGTGATCATGCGGGTGGTCGTATGAATGAGGAGTAAGGGACGGAACCAAGGGACATAAGCCCTATTTCGGGTTTCAGAGATTAGAGGAGCAAGGGTCCCTTACAACCGGAATCCTGAAGGCCGATATCTGGTAGCGCCTATTAGGGTTAAGAGCGTGGTCACTTCGGTGGTCACGTGGAGGTGGGGCCTAGCCCGAGTGATAACGCTTACACTATTTTGAATTAGCGCCCAACGCGCACAGAAAGAGGGTGGGTATTTTGCACGACCTACGCGTGAAGTTTGAAGGACCTGTGGATTCGTTGAAGGTTCCAGCAGGGAACCAAAGGTGCCACTTTGGCTCAAATCAGAGGAGGAAGAATGATCCAGTGACCGGGAGGTCACAGACCCAGTCGGGGTAAGGGGTTTGCACCAGAGTGGTATTAGAGCAGGTTTCGATCTGTAGATTGCAGTCAGAGGGAGGCAACAGAGGAACAAAAGAAAGTTGTTATCTTTTTTTTTGGATAGCAGGAAGGAGATACAAGATATAGTCTGATACCACCATTGTGGTATCAGAGCAGGATTTTTCCTATATATTTCAAGAAAAAGAGGAAGTGATATGAAGAAGAGCATGTAGGATACAAGTAAAAGGTGAAGGTTGTTGCGGGACGCATCAGTCAAATGGTACAGTCACGTGGACTGTAGGAGATACTAGAAGTTGTCTCAGTTGCAGAGTGACAACACCAGACTTTCCAAGAGGGGAGGTAGAAGGTAGAAGATGGCTATTGAAGGCTATGAATGTGGTCAAGGCAAAGACCGCCAACAGAAGGGAAAATATGAGATGGATAAGGAACTCACCGAGATAAGAGAGAGGATGGAGGAATTTGCATTTTGAATGCAACAGAGTGTAAGAACATGATGGGTGTATGAATGGCCCATCGGGAAGAAGGTGACGTGGCCAATCAAGGAATTGTTGGCCAGAAGACAACAAAGGTTGTTGAAAATGTGGCTGAGGTATGCTGGAAGCCTCAGAGATGAAGAGGAAGTGGTTCACATCTGTGAGCCAGAAACTGGGAAGAGTCTCAGAAGTTGCCAGGTGGGCGGTAATGAAAGTTCAGATTGTCAGGTAGGCAATGGGATGGGATCACTGGAGGATCTCAAAAACTATCAGGTGAGCAGCGTAGAAAGCCAATATTTCCAAGTGGGAAAGGGAGAGAAAATGAGGCCATGCGAGAGTCTCATGAACGCAGAGGTGATTTCTGATCAACGAGGAGAGCGGACAGAGAAGGATCAGAGATGCCTTCTGATCATTGGCGAAATTGAGGTATTCCTACCACATAGCCTAGCTGAGGCCAAAGAATGTGTTGCATATGCATCAACAGAAGAAGGACAACCAAAATTGACTGTCATAGAGGAAGAAGAGGTGGAGCAGGTGCGAATATCTGCCCCAACAGAAGAAGAGCATCCAGATGAGGTACTCACTCCATGGGAGAAGGAGTTGAAGACATTGGAGGATTGGTTGAACCATCCAAAACCAGTAAATGACTGCCATGAACAGACAGTCAAGCAGATTTTGGAAAAGGAGCATTTGGAAAAATTGCTCGAAAATTTCAGCCAGGGAGATGAACAGATGATGACTACATTATTTAGGTCTGCACCAGAAGGTGAATCAGAATTCCAGCCTGAGGAGCAGCTGGAGGAAGCTGGAGATACACCAGCAGGAGAAATGGCAGAAGCAAAGCTGTCAGAGAAGGAAGCTGAGCAACAACTCAGTGATAGGATTGAAAAATTGGAGTTTGCAGTAGAGTGGAAACTCAATGCCACAAGAGAAGGTAAAGACAACATGGGAGATCGAGCAGATCTTCCCACTAAGGAGAAAGAAGAATTGCAACAGGGAAAACTTCATACAAAGAGCCAACCATTGGAGCAGTTGGACGAGGTAATTGAAGCAATCAGGAAGCTGATGTTGAAGTCATCACTGGAAGCTATCATTAGGGAGAAGATGAACAAAAAATATCATGCAAGAGTAGCAGGGAAGATGAAGCAGCAGTAAGGTGATGGAGCAGATGGGCAACTCTAGAGAAGTGTTTGGGATCCAGGTGGATTTCAACAATAGAGCTTGGAAGCTCATGAGTAGGAGCTCATGATTTTTCTAGCTGAGGAGTATGATGTAGGAACATTACTCCACGTCATCAAGTGCCAGCCAACCAGCGCACCCAACACACGTTCAATGGAGAGGAGAGGTGCAACCCTCTCACTTTCCAATTTCAAATTTGAATTTAATGTAATTGAATGATTGTAAGGTTGGTAAAGCCAATCCATGCTTTTGCACAGGCTGTAGTTAGAGTCTCCTTTAATGGCTGACAGGTCGATGGGGATCTAGATCTAATTCGGATTAGATGGCCCATTCAATGTAATTTATGAGAGTTGGTGAGATGGAGGGAAGAGCTCGAGGAGCCCCTTCTTGTAAAAAGATCTTAGCACCTTATTTTTGAGGGAGTTCGAATATTGAGACATAACATAAGGGAAAAGAGAGGAAGCTGTGACTCTGTTGCAATCTGAGTTCACATTGTAAAGAGGCATTTCATATTAATACAATCAGAGAAGTTTTTCTTGCATGTTATTCTGCGTATGTTGATGAATGTCTTTATGTGTTTATGATATGTTGTATATGTATGTTAGATGTGAATTTGAAGGGATAGATAGATCTTGCTATCTATGGGTTTACTGATTTCGCGTTTGGTTCTTTGAGGTTTCATGCAAGAGGTTGTGTGACAGAGTACTCATGAATCTTAAGGCCAGTACATGAGTGCACTTCCGAATTTCTGTGGAATTCAGGAAAAGGATTGCCAAGAGGGCGCACTAGAGGAAGTCATTTACTCTAGAGAAATAAGTCTCAAGGTTTCTAAACACCTTGGAGGTGAGACTGTGAAAGGGAGGTCACAGAGAGAAGATAGAACGTCTGAACGTTCTGTGAAGCTCTACTAGGTGGGCATCGAGTGAGCGCATAGAGCGTACCAGGGAACTCTCGTTTGAGTTCAGGGGAAGGAGGAGCATCACAGAGAAGAAATTCACATGGTTACTGAACACCCCTGTAGGCTCAACAAGGAGTGCTTGAGCATAAGTTCCCAGAGGGCACTTATATCCCTTCAAGGAGAGATAGGTACAGAGACCATTTAGGTATGAGTAGTTGAAGCTCAAGGAGGACAAAGAACTGTGCAAGGAGTGAACCAGGCCAACACTCGAGTGAAGTGTTGATAGACAGCCGTCATAAGGCTAGTCAGAGCACAAGGAGTGTTTAAGAACGAGGTTTCCAGGAGGACACCGATATCCATTTGAAGGAGAAGGAAAGGGTCGAATCCCTTAGAGATTTGAGCATGAAAATATCAGGAGGGACAACGTCCCAAGAACATAGGCAAGACCAAGAATCAGAGCTCATAGGAGAATTATCAAAGGCTGAGACCTTCGAAGTGGGGAAACTCTTCCAAGCTGGGGAGAAACCAAAGATTAGGAGGAGGAACAATAACTTCCTTCGATTTGGGCGCTGGAGAAGAGATCTAGACCGTTGAATCTATGTCCAGACACACAAAGAGATCGAAGGAAGGGGTCATGCCATAATCGTTTGATTCACGAGAGTTGCTCCAACCTTAACAGTCCGGGTGCATTGGAGGCTTCACAAATTCAACAACCGAGAGGTGGAGTAGACTGTGGTTTGGATTTGGGGTTCACGATTCCCTAATACACAAAATCAAGGGTGAATCTAGGCCATTGGATAATGGACCTCGTGAACCATTGATGAGGGTGCACGATTCTGGGAATTTTCCACTAGAGAAAGGGTACGCACATTGGTTCCAAAATCCATGAAGGGAGATCGCAACAAGCTGCTAGGACCGTCGGATCAAGGTAGACCTAGATCGTCTGATATAGCTGCTGAGGTTTTCGGGAATCGGAGTTTTGACACCCTAGAGTTCAGGAGACAGGACCCTTAGCCATACAAATTGTGAAGCCCCGAAGTACTTGTATCTTGGCCCTCCACCACAGGACAAGGTCACATGAACGAAGCTCAAGTGAGGAGCTAGTCACCCACCAGATTTTTAGGGGTTCGACATTTCGACGTTTCTGAGGACAAGGATTCGAGGTGCTTTGCGTTGAAAACCCAGAAGTCGTGAAATGCGATGCGCCATTTGGAGGTAGCCTGTGATCATGTGGGTGGTCATATGGATGAGGAGTAAGGGAAGGAACCAAGGGACATAAGCCCTATTTCAAGTTTCAAATATTGGAGGAGGAAGGGTCCCTTACAACTGGAATCCTGAAGGTCAATATCTAGTAGCACCTGTTGGCGTTAAGAGCATGGTCACACCGGTGGTTGCGTGGAGGTGGGGCCTAGCCCAAGGGCTAGCGCTCACACTATTTTGAATTAGCGCCCAGCGCACATAGAAACATGGTGGGTATTTTGTAGGATATGCGCGTGAATTTTGAAGGACCTGTGGATTCATTGAAGGTTCCACCAGGGAACCAAAGGAGCCGCTTCGAATCAAATCAGAGGAGGAAGAACGATCAAGTGACCGGGAGGTCACAGACCCAGTTGGGGTAAGGGGTTTGCACCAGAAACTCTAAACACACATAAAAAGGGATGTGGCCAATAGAGTTGTGGAGGTATTTTTTGTATATATGTTGAACATAAGGAATGATTTCATCCCATGTGCATGGATGTTTGGAATTATACATTCGCAGGATATGGACAATCATCCTCTTGACTACCTTTGTTTGTCTATCAGTCTTTGGGTGGAAGGCAATTGATTTTCTCAACTTGGTGTCCATCATTGACCATAGGTTGGCCCAAAAGGTGCTCATGAACCTACTGTATTGATCAGAGATAATAGTCTATGGTAGCCAAAAATGAACCCAAACATGTGTGAAGAAGAGCTTGGCAGTGGCCTTGGCTTTGATGGTCTTGTTGCAAAGTGCTAAAATTTTCATCTTAGGGAATCGATCGATTACTATGAAGACACAATAATTCCCTTTCTTGGTTGAAGGAAGACTGGACATGTAGTACATGGATATGGAATCCCAAAGCCTATCCGGAGTAGGCATAGTTGTGCATAGCCCCTGTTTCTTGATGGAGGTCTTGGCAATGGCACAGACGGTGTAGGATGTAATGTACTTGCGAATATATTGTGGAAGCTTCATCCAATAAAAATTCTTGTACAATGTTGTCACTGTCATTTATACACCAAAATNATAGAGTTGTGGAGGTATTTTTTGTATATATGTTGAACATAAGGAATGATTTCATCCCATGTGCATGGATGTTTGGAATTATACATTCGCAGGATATGGACAATCATCCTCTTGACTACCTTTGTTTGTCTATCAGTCTTTGGTTGGAAGGCAATCGATTTTCTCAACTTGGTGTCCATCATTGACCATAGGTTGGACCAAAAGGTGATCATGAACCTACTGTATTGATCAGAGATAATAGTCTGTGGTAGCCAAAAATGAACCCAAACATGTGTGAAGAAGATCTTGGCAGTGGCCTTGGCTTTGATGCTCTTCTTGCAAAGTGCTAAAATTTTCATCTTAGGGAATCAATCGATTACTATGAAGACACAATAATTCCCTTTCTTGGTTGAAGGAAGACTGGACATGTAGTACATGGATATGGAATCCCAAAGCCTATCCAGAGTAGGCATAGCTGTGCATAGGCCCTGTTTCTTGATGGAGGTCTTGGCAATGGCACAGACGGTGTAGGATGTAATGTACTTGCAAATATATTGTGGAAGCTTCATCCAATAAAAATTCTTGTACAATGTTGTCACTGTCATTTATACACCAAAATGTCTTTCTTCTCGACTGTAATGAGCTTTGAAGATAATCTTTTCAAGCTCTCTTGAAGGAGAAAAAAGGTGGCTCAGATGGAATAATAATCCATCCTAGAGATGAAAGTTGGGAGTTGTTTTCCCTGCACTCAATTTATGATAGGAAGTAGAAAATTAATAGTCATGATTGTATATTTTTTCCATCGAGATGTCTCATGTCCACAGAAGTTGAGAACTATTGTTAGCATTGCCACCGAGGTTCGACTAAGGAAATCTATGACATGGTTGGTGATACCCTTCATGGGATTGATATTCAAGTGGAATTGATGAAAATACATGGACCACTTCTAATGGAAATAATTTTGTAACTTTCCTTGTGTCAAGGTGAATTGCAGAGGGCTTGCGATTAGTTTGGATGATTGTGTCCTTTCCTAGAATGTAATGCTTCCATTGTCGACATGCCTGCACAATGGGGTACATTTATTTTTCCTAGGTGGGGTATATTCGAACAACATCAGATAAGGTTTCACTATGATAGGCTATCATATGACCATGTTGATTGAGAACTGCATCGATATCATAATCTGAATTATATATCTCAATATCAAATGATCATTGTAGGTCTGGAAGAATGAGGAATGGTGTTGAGGAGAGGCATGATTTTAGATCCTAAAATAATTTATGTTGGGGTTTGGACCACACAAGATTAGCATTCGTTCCACCATTGGTCACATGGCTTAGGGCCCAAGCGATATGAGAGAAACCCGACACAAACCGTCAGTAGAGGTTATCAAGGCCCAAGAAGCTCCAGAGCTTTGTCAATGTTTTCAGGGCCATCCAATTCTGGATGAATTGAATCTTGGCTATATTCACATGTACACCATGTGCATCCATGAGGTATCCCAAATATTGGATTCTTTGGATTCCAAAGGAACACTTCTCCAAGTTGTAATATAACTTGTTCTTTTACAGGGTTCCCAATACCTACTGAATATGTTCCAAATATTCCTCCCAAATTTTATTGAAGATGAGGATGTAATAGACCTCAATTTCATAATATAAAAAAATTCATCTAAGGGGTTTTAGGCTCTAAATTTGTAAAACAGACTCATAATAAGAGAAATATCCTTTTTCCTACTTGTTAAATTCTGATACCTATTGTATTCACTTTCCCTTTCTTACAAGACAGATCCATCGTCTAGTGTTCTCTTCTCATCTTTCATTTAAGTCATACTAATGTTTACAAGGAAAATACAAGTTATTTCAACTTTAACAAGGAATTATAAGTTATACTTGGAATAAAGTGGAAGTAACATATAGGCCTAGACTTAGGGTCCTAGCCTTTCTTGTAAAACATATGCGCGCAAGTCTATAACTCCAAGACCACCTATAATACATTATACACACAATCAAGATTGATTAATTTAATTGCTTCATTGTTATGTTAAGCTATTTGGCTTCCCAAAAGTAAATAAGTATTCGATGGTCCCCTTTGTAACTTCTGGTTGACTGAGAGTATTTCCTTTTCAACATAGTCTAAGTATTTTTTTAGTTAGGCGCACTCTCTTGGCTGACAGTTGGTTAAACTTTACCTGTTTTAAGTGAATTCTAACTACCGGTACCAGCCATACTAGTAGTAACGAAGGGTTAATGTTTCCAAACGTAGGTTTCAAAGAGGCTTCCCTTGTCCTCATAAAAATAATTAAGGATGTCAGGAGGTTTGATAGTCGAGAGTTAATATCAGGCCGGCCATTAAAGGAGGTGGGTGAGGGATGTGTTAGAATATAATGGATGTGCTCATTTTACCATTGACAATATCTATATTGTCACCCAAACATAGGCCGAATCCACCCTCTGAGCACCTTAACCTTGACAGAGAATCACTCTGAAAGCAAACCCTAGGCTAGATAGCCAAACAAAGGGTAGCACACCTTTCCCCAAGGATATCGCACCAACAAGAGTTGATCAGATAGTCCAAACCCTAGCAAAGAGATAGTCCAAGTGTAACTGCTAGCTGCAATGACAACTCTCCTCAAAACTACGCAGAAACTGGGCAACTACAGTGCACACAAGTGTTGCTCTACAATTCTAAGATTGTCTGCCAGAATGAGAACTCGCCTCTTGTATTTATACTAATTCTGGATAACTGCCTGGGCCGACTTCTCATTCTGGGTATCTGTCTGTTTAGTATATATTATTATTTCTGGCTGACTTCTTCTCTTGGAGGCTAATAACCTAATATAAATTATCTTCTTGAGCCGACAAGTCTTTTAGGGTTATTATACAACTCATTAGGGTTTCTTCTTGCTTCCTGGAGGATTCTATCCTTGTCAGGTTTATACATGGAGGTAAATACCTCCCGCAGCTACCATAATATCAAAACTCCCTTCTAGCTAGGGAGGTATTATAGGTAATGGTCTTGAGCATAAAAAACATACCATTTACCTGGTAGCATCAACATAGTTTTATAGACTAGATCATGACTAGATCATGAGCACCATCATCATCATCAGTGTCATCAATTGCATCACCTCTCAAAACCATACTCTATCTGAGTAATCATACATGATGATCACTCCACAGTGTGATACAAGATCCATTCTTCTAATCTAGAAGAGTAAATGCTCTGAACCATTTTCCGTCTAGGAAATCTCTGTCCTTTGATTATCCATCTAACTGATAATCATTTCCAATACTGTTGATAGTCTTCAAGTCAGTCGAAACAAAAATAGAACACAACTGTGCTTATCCATAGTAGTACATAACTACAATCCAGTGGTACACTACCACACCAAGTAACACACAAGTACTTGATCAACAATGTATTGTCACGAACAGTGGAACACATCCACCACAGTAGTATACATCTATTGTCATATAATATTCACAACAATCATTAAATATCAACTTGCACAGAAACAATGTTATGATATAAAATGAATCATCTGGGCCAATCTTTCACTCACATCTGTGAGATCTGAAAGAATATCTTCCCTCAGAGTAGAACAATGAGATATGTGGACTATTCTTCTCAAGCAAGGAAGAATAATTGTCCTGTCTTCTAAACCTGGACCATTCCCCATCCTAGGCCATTTTTCCTACACTAATCAAAGTGCACCCTAGAGAGAATGTATAAACCCTAAGGAATGCCTGTCCCTGATTGTTGAGCCTGGAGCATTCCCCACCCCGGGCCATTCCTCCTACACTAATCAAAGTGCACCCTAGAGAGAATGTATAAACCCTAAGGAATGATTGTCTGGACCATTTCCTTTGTTAACCACAAGAGGAAAATACTATCCTGTATCAAACTCCAAAACAAACCATTCCTCATGTTAACCACAATGAGAAATCGTTGTCCGACGAGGTAAGCTAGTCTTCTTGAGTAACCCTCAAAAAGAGAGACTTCCCTAGACCACTCCCCATGTTAACCCCAATGGGAAGTCGTTGTCTATGATACATCATAAATTTGGACCGATTTCCCATGTTAAACACAATGAGAAATCGTTGTCTGTCAGAAATCTCAATCCACTTTCCTAACAGAAAAGAATCTTCTCATCCTGGACCATTCTTCGAACTAAAAAATGACTGTCCATCAATCAATAATACATCAGTGCTCCTTCCCAACTTGGGATTCATCTCTTCCTTTTTCAATAAGGAGGTCGTCTCCACAAGCTCCAGCTTGAGTATGCAAGCTCTTTCATCTTGGATAGAAGCTTTACCAAAATGTCTGCTTATCTGCTCATTTGTGGAGATATATATTGAAGAACTACTTTCTCCTTTCTGGACTTCATCACAGATAATGTAATTCTTGATTTCAAATGTACTTTGGTCTCGAACACTGGTTTTTCTATGAAGGCTTCATGTAGCTCTGATCAATAGATTATATCATTGTTGGAAAACTGGAACATATTCATTTGGCACTTCTTCTGTCATCTTGAGATCTGATCTACTGAGTCATCATCTTGATACAATATCTCTGTTATAGAAAATCTTCACCATGCTTCTGCTATGCACTGTAGGTTCTCCACCAAGTTGTCTTCTTCTATCTACATACAAGGGTCTCTTTATGGTATGCCTCAAAGTCTTGAGATTTCTCTTCATATGCTCTTTCTCAATTGCTCTAGAGAACATTCTTTGGAAGAGATTAAATAATTGGTCAACTATATGTTATGAGATCATGCACCTTGAAAATAAATAAATTTAAATGCTACCATGACATCCAAATCTCAATATAACTAAATTGACAAACCAAAATGTCACATGATTTGAACATATCCAATTGTAGAGGCCCAGATGGTGAGTATCCAAACTAGGAGGTCATATATGTCTCACTTCTCTAGCTTCAATTGGGCCTAGGTTCTTAAGAATCCCACATCGACTCCAATTA
>ML786333.1:1198306-1208864 GCA_009831015.1 Picea engelmannii | reverse complement strand
TATGTCCCTATGCATTTCTTCACCTTCATCAAGAGTCCAAGTAGGATTTTCTGGAGGCTTATTTGGTGTAGAAGTTCCCTTTTTGGGTGGCATGTTGGCCAAGTATCACTTTTGAACCTTGATTTTGAGGTGGTTCTGCTAAAAAATATTTCTTCTGTTGTATCTCCCAATTTTTGGACCTTCTCGGTATGAAACTTTATCTTATGTATTTCTCTGATATGTCTTCTCTTCAATGCCACAGGTTTGATCAAAATTGGATGTGCCCAGTGGAATTTACGATAACTTCCCCACAACTTGCTGATTTTTGGCCTTTCCAGGAGATATCACTTGTATAGTGTGCCCCGCACAAAATAATTGATATAAAATTTTGAAACTCGCACCCAAACTTGTATAGGATAAACCAACTACTTCTTGTTTGGTCATCAATTGATCACTCGTAAAATATTTGGGAGCTAAAGCCAAAGGTAGAGTATATTACACAAAGGTGATGGTTAATATTTTTGTTTAAATGGTGAGACCATGGAATCCATGAAATAAATGATATAAGAAGCCATAAGGTAGGTGAGAGATTAAAAAAATGGTTGAGGAAGTTGATAGAGGGATAACAACTTTCAAGGGGATTTCTATGGAAAGGAAGAGATCCTAGACAAAATGTAAACTTTGACTTAGTTTATAGAATTTCTAGACATTGTAAATGTCTCCATATAAGCAATGAAAGCGAAAGTCACAAGGATAGATATACACTTAATTAGCATTTGATAGAAAATAAAATTATGAGAGAAGTAGGAGTGGATGGGATTTTATCAATTTAATGGGCTATGGATGTGGAATCCCATAGGTCATACACGTTTTCATGTGTAAACACATATTAGTTGACATATTTGGGACAAACGAATGCATTAGACTTGCTTCCCCATTTTGTTTCTCCTTAACAACATTATTTTATTTTGTATGAATGTGCTATGTATGATTGCATGTTTTTTATTCTATTAAACTATTGATATGGAAAGGAATATAGGCGAGAATAATCATAAAATATATATTGTTTATTTTAATTTGAAATATGATTTGATTTCCATTCGAGATCTTAACTCAACCCTTGGATTGCATATAATGTAACAAAATGAAATATAATATATGTATAAATATCAGAAGAATACATGATTACGGGTTGCAATAATTCCTTTTAATATATTCATGTCTTTTTTAAATTTTATGTACTCATTGCAATCTACTACTTAATAATTAATGTTGGTTCACAAAACATTTTGGCATCATTATCATAATGAGATTGGTTTTTGAAGGAAAAATCTTTTGATCATGAATTGATAGAAATCATATGTGAAAGAAGGTAGACTCCTTATCGGTAAGTTTTGTGGAATCACCGATACATTAGCATGCAACTATGTATTTGGAAGGCTATGGAATCAAATATTGTGTGGCCTATGTCAATCGAAAAAAAATTGAAATGAAATTCCCAAAAGACACGCCAGAAGTTTTCAACCTTAATAATTGTAGTAAAAATGCCAAGATGTGGAACCATTTTAAATCAGTGAAATAGGTGGGTGTCCACCAATATACACTTATATTAGTTGTCCCCCTTTAGGAACCAATGATCCCCATTGCAAGGAAATGTTTTCTAAATATCATTCCTAGTGAGCCACTTGCCCTCATGAAGGAGTTACATGTGTTGATGAATTAATATAGTTTAATATTTTACTTGTAATCCCCCTTCACCTTGGTGTCCATGATTTGGTAAAATATCACATCCTCAATACAATCGGGATTGATGTCTATAGTGGGAAAGTGCTTGACTACTTCTAAGATGTACAAGAGGGGTGGAAAATATGTTTCAAGTAGATTCACATTAAATATAGGAGAAAAGACAAGGAAAGTGGTGATAATTAGTCTAAACGCATATCCTTGGTGATGGTGTAAGGTCTATATTAGAATGGGTTGAGATTTTGGTGGGTTCCTATGAAGAATTTTTTCTACAAATGAAACCATGCCTTCTTGTTGGTTGTGGAGCCTGATTATCATCCTAATTCAGAGGCTTGTTTCAGCCTTGTTTGGATCCCTTTTCTTGATAGGGGGTGTGGGGGGCTTCCCCCTCCACTATTTTTGTCTGGGGGGGGAGACAATAATTAATNGGATTCGGGGGAAGCGCCCCCAAAGAAAATTTTTGGAAAACATTTCCTTGTAAAATATTGTAATTTTGTAGTCAATCTAGACCGTTCATTATAAGGTCATATATATGACGATAGAAGTTATGTTAGGGTTTTTTTCCCTCTAGAAGGAAACACTCTTTTCATGAGGGAATTTTATTACGACTTGGTATGTGTCTGAATATTGTATTCTGAGAGAGGAGAATGTGAGAGAAAGAAGAGGAAGTTATAATGAGTGTGTTGTAGGTTGTATCCCTTCATTTTGCTGGACAATAGTAAAGGAATGAACTAAAAATTTCTCTGGCGGATGTAGCCCACACTGGGTGAACCACGTATATCTATGTCTCTATTGTATTATGTATCTTATGTGTTTTATTTTCTTATTTGTTTTATTTTATTGCTCCATGACCCTGTTTTTCTAACACTTCTCTCCCACCTGAAACTTGTTTTTAACTTGATGTCGATCACTAGTTATACTTGGCATCGTGTTTCTACAAAATATCACGAACTTGTTGTTGGATGTATTGGATCCATTCAACAATATTGGCTACAATATCAACCTCATCCTAAGCATGGGAGGGATTTTCCTTTGTAGATGAAATGGACATAGCTATGTCCATTAGAGCCAATCATTGGAACCCTAATTGCAGTTGAAAAGGGTTGTGGTGAACACATTAGCATGCACACTATCATGTCATCTCAACTCGAGATTCGTTGGCATCATTAATGATGTAGGATATGTATAGAATGAAATGAAGGAATGAATATAAATGGAAACAAATAGATAATGTAGATAGCATGGCAATACAGAATTCTATCAATCAATAAAGTGGATAAAGAATATAAAATGCAATGCAATACAAACTAGTTGCTAGAATGGTGGAATCTTAGCTATGAAAAGATATGTGTTGGGTACAATAAATCACAAGAAGATGCTAAAATAGATTGAATCTTCCTTTTTAACATAATATATGACTCCCTAATATCTAAAAAACCTGAATATAAAAAACCCTAACCATAGGAAATGTGGGCCCTAAGGAGGCTAGCCGATATGTTGACCAACTTATCGATAGCCAACCTTTACATACAAAATCCATTTATGGTCTTTATTAGGCTAGTATAGTACTTAAACCATGATTTATGTCTTTGGAAAACCACTTAATCAAATATCGTGTGGCCTATGTCAACTACCAAAAACGTAAAGGAAATACCTAAAAGACATGCCAAAAGTTTCAGACTTTAATAATTGTAGTAAAAATACCAAGATGTGGAACCATTATAAATTAGTGGAATAGGTGGGTGGCCACTAGTATCCACTTGTATTATATTCCCCCCTCTAGGAACCAGTGGTCTCTATTTCATCAACTTCCTCCACCAGATGGGGAAACATTTTCTAAATCTGACTCTTGCTAAGCCACTTATCCTAGTGAAGGAGTTTCCCTACCTTGATGACCTAATATAGTTGAATTTTTTACTAGCCAATGTCATTCATCTTGGATTCCATGATTTGGTCAATTTTTTCCTTCTGAACATAGTTAGTATTGAGTTCTATAGGTTTCAAGTGCTTGACCACCTCTAAGGTGTCTAAGAGAGGTGGAAATTTTTGTTCAAGTAGTTCCACATTAAATCTTGGGTAAAATACAAGGAAATATGTGTTTTTTTAAAASACATAGCCKTRGTAATRGTGTAAGTCCTATAATGTATTGGGTGTATATTTTGATGGGGTCCTATTAATYACTCTTTCTACAAATGCAACCATACCTGATCTCGCACCTAAAACYTGTTTGGAACTTGATGTTGATCAATGCTTATACATGGAATTATTTTTTTTACAAAATATMATGAAATTTTTCTTGGATGTGTTGKATCCATTCAAAACAATTGKCTASTGCATCAACCTTAAYRAAATCATGAGAGGATTCTTGTTGTGTAGATTCAATGGACATAGTTATGTCCATTGGGGCCAATCACTAGAATCCTAAGTGAAGTTGAAAAGGGTTATGGCTAATAGAGCTATGGAGGGATTTATTGTAGCTATCTTGAAAATAATGAAGGCTATCATCCGATGTGCATGGATTTTTGGAGTTGTACATTCTCAGGATATGCACAATCATCAAGTTAATTAGATCTATTTGTCCACTATTTTTAGGGTGGAAGGAAATTAATTTGGTTAGCTTAGTGTCCATTAGTGACCACAAGTTGGACCAAAACGTTTCTAGGAATCTATTGTCCCTATTTGAAATACTGGTCCATGGGAACTCGAAATGAACCTAAACATTTCCAGATAATATATTAGTCTTGGAATCTAGTGTGATACTCTTCATGCAGGGTATGGAAATGGCCATCTTGTATAATCAATAGTAAACCACAAATATGTAATCATTTCCATGCTTAGTTGAAGGTAGGTTATATGTGTAATCCATGGTGAAATAAACCCAAGGTTTTTCTGGGGTAGGAAAATGAGTGTATAAGCCATACTTATTAATGGTAGGTTTGATAATGTCACATGCAATGAACAATYATATATTCTTATTTTGTTCTCCAGTGTAACAACCCAAATTGATTAATTTTTATCATATTTTTCAATTTAAATTTAATTAATTATTAAAATATATTAAATGAGACTTTTATTATTTTATTATTAAAGGGTGGGTGAAGTAATTAATGGGGGGATAAGGTTGTTGTGCATTTTATGCTATTATTATGTTGTTGTTGATTATTATGCCACTATAAAGAAAATCATGAAAGGAATACCTTGAACTAAATTGAATTTACTTCTGCAAGAAGATGAACAGATTTATTTATTTATTTTGAGGCTTTGTATGAAAGGCTTTACCTATGGTATCAGAGCCCGGTTTCAAAACTGAAACTTGGGCTTCACCACCCACAACATTGGGATTTTGTCTTTGTGCCAACATGGTGTGCAACCTCTTCATTTGCAATCCAATTTGGGTTGGTACAACAACTGTTGTCCTAGCCACTAATATTTTACCTATAACAGGACTACTGGTACCACCAACCCTGAACTCAAACATGGGAGCGTAGAACTATTCCAAGATTCCATGTATTTGTCCCAAAACTTCTATAGTTTCTAATCTTGTGTACCAACCAATCACATAAAGTTTTGATGTAAATATATTAAACATCACAAAGTACTAAATATTGGTATGGGCGATTCCAATTAAAATATAACAAGTCAGCTGCATGCAATAGTTTAGTCCAAATGAAGAACATACCATCATTAGCATTACCCAACTTTCATGGTATGATAACTTAATCTTATGTACCAACCAATCACACAAAGTTTTGATGTAAATATATTAAACATCACAAAGTACTAAATATTGGTATGGGTGATTCCAATTAAAATATAACAAATCAGCTACATGCAATAGTTTAGTCCAAATGAAGAATATACCATCATTAACATTACCCAACTTTCATTTCATGGTATGATAACTTAGGAACCAAAGACTTTTCTGTTCAAATTTGATGTGTTATGTTACAATTATGATTACTTTTGATGCTAAAAAACTTAAGTTGTTTCTAGCCACCTTTCAAGATGTTGCTATGAAATTTGGGACATCTAAAGAGAATGTGGTCATAATAGCCACTCTATGTTTTGATAGCTCAAACATGTGGTCATAGTTCATAGTTTTAATCCATTCCATGTCTTGATACGTCAAGCATATGTGATCATAGTGAATGGTTTAAATCCACTTTGTTTCTTGATAGTAATTTATAATATGTATTCTTTTAATTATTTTTTTAATAATAATTTTTTATTTAATTTTTATATATTATAAATATATATTTAGAATATTATTTTTTTATTAATATAAATATAAATTTGTGATTTTTTAATTTAATATATTTAAAAAAATAAATTAATAACAAAAATTTATTAAAATTGATATACAATACGATGGACATATAGAAATGTGTTGCACTTTCCTATAATTTATCTAGATACACAAATTCAAATTTATAGTGTGAATTTAAATGGTTTACGTTCGAATGATCCTTTGAATGGGTGGCTAATAATCAATTACAAGTACAGAAAAGTTTGAAATAATCGGTTGGCTATATGCAGGCGACTGTGTCTAGAAAGGCCTTAGAAGATTCCGATGGCCAATCTATTGGAAAGTAATAATTTGTGTCCGTTCATATAGTAGATAAAGTTTCACTGTATCAAGTAATATGAAGAAGATGCGAAAAAAATGTGAAATTCTTTTAATCTTCAACATGAAGTTAAACATAGCATTTAAATAAATCTAAAATAGATATGTCATATCATAYAAGACATTTAGTTAAACATAGCATTTAAATAAATCTAAAATAGATATGTCACATCATATCAAGACAAGACTAGACAAAGCAAGTTATCTTACCTTTCCGAATCGAAATTATGGAGTTAAGAAATTGCAAAATACATGGCATCTCAACTTACTTTGATTTGGATTATGATATCTCTTATCCCAGGTAAACAAGCAAACAAACGTGGAAACCGAAATGGAACTCTATAGATGTAATAAAACGTGGAAATCGACATGGAATTTGGTATAAAACTTGGAAATCGACATGGAATTTGGTATAAAACGTGGAAATCGACATGGAATTTGGTATAAAACGTGGAAATTCTTTTTTTTCATCTTGTTATTTGAATATCTGTCAAACTGACAAGATATCTGATAGATAAGATAGAAAGGTTGCAAATCAGCATAATGCTTAATATTCAATTAATTAAAAAAAAAAGATTGATATTCAAAACCATTTATTTCTTTTTTAATTTATGTTATTTTTTAACAATAAATATAATTTATTCTAAATGTTTTAAGAAATTAATATTTTTTTTTATGATTTTTTGTGGGAATATTTGTCAGAAATCTTGTCAAAAATTGTTAGATCAACAGATTTGAGTGATTATTTTTGTATAATCTGAATGCTCCAAAAGTTTTTTAGCATACTGAATCCATTTTTACATTTAAAAATAAATTTTAAACAATAAAAAAATAGTGATTTTGTACATATTTATATCCCCAATTCCAAAAAAAAAAAACCATTTCCTAAAACAACTAATACACTTTTATAAAAAGCTAACAACCAAGCTAATTATAGAAAATATTAAAAATTTAAGTTAATATATCGTCAACAATTTCAAGATATGTTTTTATGTGCTTATGGCCTAGCTCATAATATGTAATCTGATAATTTAACAGAATAAAATGCATTTTATATAGCATGATAAAAACGAGAGTTAGGAGTAAAGAACTCTAACGAAAATTTAAGGCTGTTAATGTATATTAAATATCTTTAAATATATGATTAATTTAGAAACTTATTAAAATTTTAAGATTATTTAATATTTTAAAGTAATGTATGGTAGAATATGATATCATTAAAAATATTATTAGATATGAAGTTAGGGACAAATTATGGTATTATTCAATGATTGAGTATAAAGAAAATTAAGATATTTTAAAGAAGTCATTAATATAAATATAAAAAATTTACAAAAAATATTTTTTTTGTTAAAATTATGTTGAAAAGACTATTAATATTGTTAAACAAATTTTCATTAGTCTAATTTGTCACTTTTGTGTTATTAGGAAGGTGGAGGATGAAAAACACTCTTTTTTAGAATGCTTACATTTTTTTTTTTCATTTATATTCAAAGATTGAATGTCATGCATAAACCCAAATTTTATATCAATTTCAAAATATTTGTAACACTCCTATACTTCCTAATCTATTACTTATCAAAACTACAAATATTTAGAAAAGTTTCTCTATAATCCTTTCCAACATATAAGTAAAATGTTAAAGAAAACCAATTATTTCTCTATAATTTTTCTTAAAATCCCTAATAACCAAGTTTGTTTTTGTGAATAGTAACATTCATTTTCCTCATAAATAGTAATAATAATAAAAATAACAAAAAATAATATTTCTTTAAAGTCATGGCCTAGCCATAGAAGAAATTCAAGTACGAGAATCCCTTGTTTATGGGATATAAGGGTATATGTTCATAGTGAATTGACTAACCAATCCAATGTTGTTAGTTCAGTAATATGAAATTTTTTAAAATTGTTCATTAACTTATGTCAAACACTTTTTAAACTCATTTTTATGAGATCTTTGTTAATTAAAAAAATATAAGGAAAAAGTTAATAATAATAGTAATATATAGAAAGAGTTGTTATAAATTATTTTGTTAGATTCATCAAGTTGTTTATGAAATATTAAAACATGGAGATGAAATTTGAAACTTTTCATTTATTTGGGTGGACATGTTATGTGCTTACATCTCATTAAAGGTAAATCTAAGGAGTTTGTAGGCGGACACTATAAGAGAGTGATTTTCATTTGACCATGGAGTTTATCCAATATGTATTAGGTTTTTTCCAACCATTGTTTTATTATGAAACTAATGATAATTTGTTCATATTATTATACAATTTATTTTCTTCCTTGTGCTAGTAATAATGGAGAGATACTTTTGATCTTCTAATTTATGGTTAATAGTTTCTTTTTAAAAATCCAACTTTCTCTTATTTCTTTTTAAAAATCTCTCTTATTTTAAATGGCTCCCTCACTCCACATTCTCCTTCTAAACTTAGTTAAATGTTATGTAATTTAGACAATATTGAAATAATTGAGGGTATAGTAACCATTATCCCCCAATGCTTTAGACAAGAGACTACATCTTTAGTCTAACCACTTTTATTTCTTGAACTTATTTTAGTGATGATTGAAGGATGTGGTTTTTATTCCTTGAATGTTTTTTTGTGATGATTGAAGGATGTGGATTTTATGCCTTGAATGTGTTTTAGTTATGATTGAAGGAGTGACAAGAAACCTCTGATTCTTCATGCTATTTAGCTTATTTTCATGTTATTTAGCTTGTGTTTCTATACTAAGTAACTATTCATAGTTTCAAAGGAGGATAAGATAATCTTCATGCTAGTTAGCTTGTGTTTCTATACTAAGTAACTATTCATAGTTTCAAGGAGGATAAGATAAGTTGTAATTCACTTAATTTTGAGATTATTTATTATAAATAGTTTCTATATCTACTTTAATTATACTACAATGCCAAACTTAATTATACTACACTGTTAAGCAGTACAAATCAAAAGTAATATTGAAAATGACTTTTTTTTTCTCAAAATCAAAATTTTGCAACTTTATAATTTTTCTCCAAATAAAAATATACTTTTCAATTTCCATAGTTAATTTTTTTTAACAATATACATATTTAAATACATTATTTAAGTAATATAATTTTAGATTTTTTAATTATTATGAAATTATTGAATTGATATATAGTACATGGATCTGTATTACATTTTTCTATAATTTATCTTACATTTTTCTATAATTCATCTTTATACAAATTTATAATGTCATTTTTACATTCATACAAATTAAATATTTATTTTTAAATTCTACCTAAATATCCATTTATACATTAACAATTTTCAAGTAATATGTAACCAATTTGGTGCATATTACATATGTAGAAGAGAAATATGTTGTACTTCTCTTTAATTTCCCTTTCAATAAATTTATAATGTGTTAATTTTATTTTTAAATGATATTTGATATTTAATAATTTGTGTCTTTATATTAAGTAATTATTAATTATTTATTATTATTAAGTATTTTTTACATTTAGATGGTTAGATGTGTGAGAAATATCATAATGTACGAATGATTTTTAATAATTATAAAAATAATAAATTAAATCAAAATATATATATATATATATATATATATATATATATATATATATATATATATATATAAATTCTCTAAGGTTTAGTGATTTCTCTTTACATACAGCGCACAAAGTTGGCAGCATTTCAGGTCAGAGATTTCAGACAATGGGATCAGGATAGAAAACATGAAGTTAAGAGTGTTTCAAAATAGTGATTTTAGACTAACTGCTATTTAGTTTGAATCTAATCACGAACTTGGCAATCTTGACTTGAATTCAACTGGCATGCTAAAGTATAAATATGTTCTGTACTTTTTATCTATACAGTCGAAGGACGTTATAGAAACAGCTTTTCGATTAATTCTTATCGATTAATTAGCTATTGTAGGGATGAAAATAATTGAAGGCAACGATCTCCGGCACATCAATGTGATCGACCGCTATTGGAGAAAGGATTTCCATTGTGCCCAGAACCACGCAAGATCACAAATCAAGGGCTTTAGAAGGTGAAACGGGTGAGACAGCGGCTGTATTTTTCTGACCAGAAAGTCTTGGGACTCCAAGAATTTCCAAGAATTGTTTGATACTAGAAATGTTAACGGGCATGGAGAGGAATGAGATACTGCAAATGTGGAAGTGCCTCATCAAATATAATAACATTTTAAATGTTTGG
>ML786333.1:1176814-1196828 GCA_009831015.1 Picea engelmannii | reverse complement strand
TGTGTGTGTGTGTGTGTGTGTGTGTGTGTGTGTGTATAGAGGGAGAGTTGATATAAAATTATTTTACTTAAGGTGGATATTGAAATATTTTACCTATGGAAGACATTGAAACATTTTTTTGTTACTAATATTTTCTTAAATGCCATGTGTCAAATCCATGTTGAAAATGGAAGTAATTACACATCTCCTTCACATTGGGTTGTAGAAAACACCTTTCACTGCGATGATGTATCCATTATACTAAATTATTTTCATTTCTAATGACCATTTATCTAGATTGGCACATAACTTGTGTTGTTATAGGGCTCTTAGGATTTGTTGAATTCTCTATAAATGTTCTACCCAAGTTTTGTTGAAGATGAGGATGTCATCCAAATATACTACCATGATAGAGTTTATCAATGGTTTCAGGATATCATCCATCATCCTCATAAACATTGTTGGAGAATTAGTCATGCTAAAACCTATGACCAATCAATCAAAAAGTACTTCTTTAGAGTCAAAGGTTTTCTTATATACATCAATTTTCTCAATTGCTACTTGGTGGTAGCTTGATTTCATATCAATCTTACTGAAAGACATGGCACCCTTACACTAATCAATAAGATAATCAAGTTAAAGGATTGTATATTGGTTCTTGATTCTAGTTCTATTCAAATATCCATAATTCATATAGATTTCCGATATCTGATATTTTTTTTGCACTAGCATAATCTAGATCCCACAAGGTGAGGAGATTTGTTGAGACTCAATTTTTTCCCTTTTGGATGCGCTCTTGAATCTAGCATTTTATTTCTTCATTCTCCATAAGAAATAATTGGTATATTGGGCCATTAGGTAAAGGATTATGAGATATCAAATCAATTAAATGCTTGAATTAACAATGAACATTCACCACTATAGGTAAAGTGGGGATTTTTCCATACTCTTTGACTATATGTTTTATCTGGATTATTTTAGGAATGATATGAAGGAAGAAATAAAACTGTGATATAACAAATAATTACACAGAAATATGGAAAGGATCACAATAATACAATAAAGATGATATTCTATTCCTAATTGTCTGAAATACAAAAGGCTGTAAATGCAAAAGTACATAAGCTAGATAGAATGGTGGTAGCTTATCTTTGAGAAGAGATGTGTTGGCTATGATCATTCGCAAGAAACTAGTTACAAATAAGGTCCCAAAGAATCTTTTGACATAAATCATACATGAGAAAACCCTAAACATCCAAAAACATAACCCTAGGAGATGAAATACCAAAAGTCATGTGGGCATCGATGGGGTAAGTTGGTACATCAACTTCTCAGGGTCGTAACTTCTACATACAATTTCCATTTTAGGCACACGATATCCCATTGGAAAGGTATACCCGAGGAATACACATTTTTCCATCACACTCTGACTTCATCTACAAATGTGCCTATGGCGAGCCCAAAAAACGTTTTTTAGGTCCTCAAAACAACCTCAGAAGTTTAGGCCTGAAAAGCTAGAAGAAAACTACCAAAATTGAAATTGGGCTTTGAGCCAGTGGAATAGTTGGGTGGCCACCGATATCCACCTGGATCATTCCTGCCCCCTTAGGAAGCAATGATCTCCATTTCCTCAATTTCCTACATCAAATGATGAAACTTCTACTGAACCCAACTTCTGGTGAGCCACTTTCCCTGATGAAGAAACTGCCTTGCTTTGACAACCCAATAGAGTTTGATAATCTGTTGGAGGGTGTCCTTTGTATTGGTATCCATGATCCAATAAATTATTTCCTATTCGATGCAGGGAGGATTGAGTTCTCTAGAGGCAAACTCTTCATCTGCATCCAAAGTGTCCAGGAGAGGTGGAAAATATGGTCGGAGAAGTTCCACATTAAATACTAGGTGCAATCCAAGGAAATGAGGAATAATTAATTCAAAATCATTCTCACCAACAACCTAGGTGATGGTGTAAGGATCGTATCAGAGTGGTCATAACTTCTGATGGGGTTCTGTGAGGCGCTATTTCTGCAAATAAAAACAAACCTTATCTCCCACCTGAAATTTGTATGGTACCCGATGTTGATCATGACGTTGCTTGTACTCAACATTAGATATATGAAAAATATCATGAACTTTTTGTTGGATGTGTTGGATGCACTCAACAAATTTCTCTACCTGGTCAATCTATTTTTCGGCATGGAAAGGCTCTTCATGTGTGACTGCTATGGGAAGAGCTACGTCCATGGGGGCCAATGGTTGAAACCAATGTAGGAACATCACTCCACGTCATCAAGCACCATCTAGCCAGTGCACCCAACACACGTTCAATGGAGAGGAGAGGTGCAACCCTCTCACTTTCCAATTTCAAATTTGAATTTAATGTAATTGAATGATTGTAAGGCTGATAGAGCCAAGCCATGCTTTTTCACAGGATGTAGTTAGAGATGCCTTTAATGGCTGATAGGTCGATGGGGATCTATATCCGATTCGGATTAGATGGCCCATTTAATGTAATTCATTGTAATTTATGAGAGTTGGTGAGATGGAGGGAAGAGCTCAAGGAGCCCCTTCTTTTAAAAAGATCTTAGCACCTTATTTTTGAGGGAGTTCGAATATTGAGACATAACATAAGGGAAAAGAGAGAAAGCCGTGACTCTCTTGCAGTCCAAGCTCACATTGTAAAGAGGCCTTTCATATTAATACAACCAGAGAAGTTTTTCTTGCATGTTATTTTGCGTATGTTGATGAATGTCTTTATGTGTTTATGATATGCTGTATATGTATGTTAGATGTGCATTTGTAGGGATATATAGATTTTGCAATCTGTGGGTTGACCGATTTCACATTTGGTTCTGTTAGGTTTCATGTAAGAGGCTGCATGATAGAGTATTGAGGACTCTGAAGGCCAGTGCATGAGTGCACTTCTGAATTTTTGTGGAATTCAGGCAAAGGCGTGCCAAGAGGGCGCACCAGAGGAAGTCATTGACTCCAAGGAAAGAAGTCTCGAGGTTTCTCAACACCTTGGAGGCAAAAATGTGCAGGGGACGACACAGAGAGAAGACAAAACTTATGAACGTTCTCTGAAGCTTTGCCAGGTGGGCATCCAACGAGCGCATAGAGCATACCAGGGAACTCTATTTCAAGTTCAGGGGAAGAAGGAGTGTCACAGGGAAGACATTCACAGGGTTATTGAACACCCCTGTAGGCTCAGCAAGGAGTGCTTGAGCATAAGTTGCCAGAGGGCACTTATATCCATTCAAGGAGACACAAGGATAAAGACCATTTAGGTATGAGTAGTTGAAGCTCAAGGAGGAAAAAGAACTGTGCAAGGAGTGCACCAGGCCAATACTCGATTGAAGTGTTGATAGACTGTTGCTGGAACGCTAGTCAGAGCACAAAGAGTGTTTGAGCACCAGGTTTCCAGGAGGACACCAATATCCATTTGAAGGAGAAGGAAAGGGTCGAATTCCTTAGAGATTTGAGCACAAAAATCTCAGGAGGGAAAATGTCCCAAGAACATAGGCGATACCAAGCATTAGAGCTTGCAAGAGAATTATCGGAGGCTGAGACCTTCGAAGCAGTGAAAATATTTCAAGCGAGGGAGAAACCAAAGCTCAGGAGGAGGAGCAACAACTTCCGTCGATTCGGGAACTGGAGAAGAGATCTGGACCATTCAATCTGTGTCCAGACACACAAAGAGAGTGCAGGAAGGGATCATGCCATAACCATCGGATCTCTGGGAGTTGCGCCGACATTAACGGTCCAGGCACATTAGAGGCTTCGCAAATTCAACAACCAGGAAGTGGTGTAGACTGTGGTTTGGAGTTGGGGTTCACGAATCCCTGATACGTAAAATCAGGGGTGAATATAGGCCGTTGGATAATGGACCTCATGAATCGTTGATCAGGGTGCATGGTTTGGGGAATTTGCCACCAGAGAAAGGGTCTGCACATTGGTTCCAAAATCCCTAAAGGGAGATCGTGACAAGATGCTAGGACCGTCAGATCAAAGTAGACCTGGACCGTTCAATATAGTTGTTGAGGTTTTCGGGAGTCGAAGTTTCGGCACCCAGGAGGTCAGGAGACATGACCCTTTGCCATACAAGTTACGAAGTCCCAAAGTACCCATAGCTTGACCCTTGGTCAAAGGATAGGGTCACATGAATGAAGCTCAAGTGAGGAGCTAGTCACTCTCCATCCTTTTTGGGGTTTGGCATTTTGGCATTTCTAAGGACGAGGATTCGGGGCGCTTTGCGTTGGAAACCCCAAAATCACAAAATGTGACGCGCCATTTGGACATAGCATGTGATCATGCGGGTGGTCGTATGGATGATGAGTAAGGGAAGGAACTAAGGGATATAAGCCCTATTTCAGGTTTCAGATATTAGAGGAGCAAGGGTTCCTTGCAACCGGAATCCCGAAGGCCGATATTTGGTAGCGCCTATTAGGGTTAAGAGCGTGGTCACGTCGGTGGTCGCGTGGAGGTGGGGCCTAGCCCGAGGGCTAACGCTCACACTATTTTGAATTAGCGCCCAATGCACGCAGAAAGAGGGTGGGTATTTTTCATGACCTACACGTGAAGTTTGAAGGACCTGTGGATTCGTTGAAGGTTCCAACAGGTAACCAAAGGCGCCGCTTCGACTCAAATCAGAGGAGGAAGAACAATCCAGTGACCGGGAGGTCACAGACCCAATCGGGGTAAGGGGTTTGCACCAGAGTGGTATTAGATCAGGTTTCGATCTGTAGATTGCAGGCAGAGGGAGGCAAAGGAGAAACAAAAGAAAGTTGTTATTTTTGTTTTCAGATAGAAGGCAGGGGATACAGGATATAGTCTGATACCACCATTGTGGTATCAGAGCAGGATTTTTCCTATATATTTCAAGAAAAAGAGGAAGTGATATGAAGAAGAGCATGCAGGAGACAATTAAAAGGTGAAGGTTGTTGCGGGACGCATCAGTCAAATGGTACAGTCAGGTGGACTGTAGGAGATGTTGGCAGTTGTCTCAGTTGCAGAGTGACAACACCAGACTTGCCAAGAGGGCAGGTAGAAGGTAGAAGATGGCTATTGAAGGATTTGAATGTGGTCAAGGCAAAGACCGCCAACAGAAGGGAAAATATGAGATGGATAAGGAACTCATCGAGATAAGAGAGAGGATGGAGGAACTTGCATTTCGAATGCAACAGAGTGTAAGAACATGATGGGTGTATGAATGGCCCATCGGGAAGAAGGTGACGTGGACAATCAAGGAATTGTTGGCCAGAAGACAACAAAGGTTTTTGAAAATGTGGCTGAGGTATGCTGGAAGCCTCAGAGATGAAGAGGAAGTGGTTCACATCTGTGAGCCAGAAACTGGGAAGAGTCTCAGAAGTTGCCAGGTGGGCGGTAATGAAAGTTCATATTGCCAGGTAGGCAATGCGATGGGATCACTGGAGGATCTCAAATACTATCAGGTGAGTAGCGTAGAAAGCCAATATTTCCAAGTGGGAAAGGGAGAGAAAATGAGGCCATGCGAGAGTCTCATGAATGCAGAGGTGATTTCTGATCAACGAGGAGAGCGGACAAAGAAGGATCAGAGATTCCTTCTGATCATTGGCGGAATTGAGGTATTCCTACCACATAGCCTAGTTGAGACCAAAGAATGTGTTATAGATGCAGCAACAGAAGAAGGACAACCAATAGTGACTGTCATAGAGGAAGAAGAGGTGGAGCAGGTGCGAATATCTGCCCCAGTAGAAGAAGAGCATCCAGATGAGGTACTCACTCCATGGGATAAGGAGTTGAAGACGTTGGAGGATTGGTTGAACCATCCAAAACTGGTAAATGACTGCCATGAATAGAAAGTCATAAAGATTTTGGAAAAGGAGCATTTGGAGAAATTGCTCGAAAATTTCAGCCAGGGAGATGAACAGATGATGACTATATTATTTAGGTCTGCACCAGAAGGTGAATTAGAATTCCAGCCTAAGGAGAAGCTGGAGGAATTTGGAGATACACCAGCAGGAGAAATGGCAGAAGCAAAGCTATCAGAGAAGGAAGCTGAGCAACAGCTCAGTGATAGGATTGCAGAATTGGAGTTTGCAGCATAGTGGAAACTCAATGCCACAAGAGAAGGTAAAGACAACATGGGAGATCAAGCAGATCTGCCCACTAAGGAGAAATAAGAATTGCAGCAAGGCAAACTGCATACAAAGAGCCAACCATTGGAGCAGTTGGACGAGGTAATTGAAGCAATCAAGAAGCTGATGTTGAATTCATCACTGGAAGCTATCAGTAGGGAGAAGATGAACAAAAAATATCATGCAAGAGCAGCAGGGAAGATGAAGCAGCAACAAGGCGATGGAGCAGATGGGCAACTCTAAAGAACTATTTGGGATCCAGGTGGATTTCAACAGCAGAGCTTGGAAGCTCATGAGTAGGAGCTCATGATTTTTTTAGCTGAGGAGTATGATGCAGGAACATTACTCCACGTCATCAAGTGCCAACCAACCAGCGCACCCAACACACGTTCAATGGAGAGGAGAGGCGCAAACCTCTCACTTTCCAATTTCAAATTTGAATTTAATGTAATTGAATGATTGTAAGGTTGGTAAAGCCAATCCATGCTTTTGCAAAGGATGTAGTTAGAGTCACCTTTAATGGTTGACAGGTCAATGGGGATCTAGATCCAATTCGGATTAGATGGCCCATTCAATGTAATTTATGAGAGTTGGTGAGATTGAGGGAAGAGCTCGAGGAGCCCCTTCTTGTAAAAAGATCTTAGCACCTTATATTTGAGGGAGTTCGAATATTGAGACATAACATAAGGGAAAAGAGAGGAAGTCGTGACTCTGTTGCAGTCTGAGTTCACATTGTAAAGAGGAATTTCATATTAATACAATCAGAGAAGTTTTTCTTGCATGTTGTTCTGCGTATGTTGATGAATGTCTTTATGTGTTTATGATATGTTGTATATGTATGTTAGATGTGAATTTGAAGGGATGGATAGATCTTGCTATCTGTGGGTTTACTGATTTCGCGTCTGGTTCTTTGAGGTTTCAGGTAAGAGGTTGCGTGACAGAGTAGTCGGGACTCTTAAGGCCAGTACATGAGTGCACTTCCGAATTTATGTGGAATTCACGCAAAGGCGTGCCAAGAGGTCGCACCAGAGGAAGTCATTTACTCTAGGGAAAGGATTCTCAAGGTTTGAGAACACCTTGGAGGCGATACGCTGAAAGGGAGGGCACAGAGAGAAGACAGAACGTCTGAACATTCTGTGAAGATCTGCTAGGTGGGCATCGAGCGAGCGCATAGAGCATACCAGGGAACTCTCTTTTGAGTTCAGGGGAAGGAGGATCATCACAGAGAAGACATTCACATGGTTACTAAACACCCCTGTAGGCTCAACAAGGAGTGCTTGAGCATAATTTCCCAGAGGGCACTTATATCCCTTCAAGGAGAGACAGGGACAGAGACCATTTAGGTTTGAGTAGTTGAAGCTCAAGGAGGACGAAGAACTGTGCAAGGAGTGCACCAGGTCGACACTCGAGTGAAGTGTTGATAGACATCCATCTGAAGGCTAGTCAGAGCACAAGGAGTGTTTAAGCACGAGGTTTCTAGGAGGACACCAATATCCATTTGAAGGAGAAGGAAAGGGTCGAATCCCTTAGAGATTTGAGCACGAAAATCTCAGGTGGGACAACGTGCCAAGAAAATAGGCAAGACCAAGCATCAGAGCTCATAGGAGAATTATCAGAGGCCGAGACCTTCGAAGAGGGGAAACTCTTCCAAGCTGGGGAGAAACCAAATCTTAGGAGGAGGAACAATAACTTCCTTCGATTTGGGCGCTGGAGAAGAGATATGGACCGTTGAATCTATGTCTAGACACACAAAGAGAGCGAAGGAAGGGGTCATGCCATAATCGTTGGATCCGCGAGAGTTGCGCCAACCTTAACAGTCCGGGCGCATTGGAGGCTTCACAAATTCGACAACCGAGAGGTGGAGTAGACTGTGGTTTGGATTTGGGGTTCACGATTCCCCAATACATGAAATCAAGGGTGAATCTAGGCCATTGTATAATGGACCTCGTGAACCATTCATTAGGGTGCACAATTTGGGGAATTTTCCACCGTAGAAAGGGTGCGCACATTGGTTCCAAAATCCATGAAGGGAGATCGCGACAAGCTGCTAGGACCGTCGGATCAAAGTAGACCTAGACCGTCTGATATAGCTGCCGAGGTTTTCGGGAATTGGAGTTTCGACACCCGAGAGTTCAGGAGACAGGACCCTTAGCCATACAAGTTGCGAAGCCCCGAAGTACTCGTATCTTGTCCCTCCACCATAGGACGAGGTCACATGAACGAAGCTCAAGTGAGGAGCTAGTCACCCACCAGCTTTTTAGGGGTTCAACATTTCGACGTTTCTGAGGACGAGGATTCAAGGTGCTTTGCGTTGAAAACCCAGAAGTCGCGAAATGCGACGTGCCATTTGGAGGTATCCTGTGATCATGCAGGTGGTCATATGGATGAGGAGTAAGGGAAGGAACCAAGGGACATAAGCCCTGTTCAAGTTTCAAAGATTGGAGAAGGAAGGGTCCCTTACAACCGGAATCCTGAAGGTCGATATCTAGTAGCGCCTGTTGGCATTAAGAGCATGGTCATGCCGGTGGTTGCGTGGAGGTGGGGCCTAGCCCAAGGGCTAGTGCTCACACTGTTTTGAATTAGCGCCCAACGCACACAGAAACATGGTGGGTCTTTTGTAGGATATGCGCGTGAAGTTTGAAGGACCTGTGGATTCATTGAAGGTTCCACCAGGGAACCAAAGGAGTCTCTTCGAATCAAATCAGAGGAGGAAGAACGATCAAGTGACTGGGAGGTCACAGACCCAGTCGAGGTAAGGGGTTTGCACCAGAAACTCTAAACACATATAAAAAGCGATGTGGTCAATAGAGTTGTGGAGGTATTTTTTGTATATATGTTGAACATAAGGAATGATTTCATCCCATGTGCATGGATGTTTGGAATTATACATTCGCAGGATAGGGACAATCATCCTCTTGACTACCTTTGTTTGTCTATCAGTCTTTGGGTGGAAGGCAATCGATTTTCTCAACTTGGTGTCCATCATTGACCATAGGTTGGACCAAAAGGTGCTCATGAACCTACTGTATTGATCAGAGATAATAGTCTGTGGTAGCCAAAAATGAACCCAAACACGTGTGAAGAAGAGCTTGGCAGTGGCCTTGGCTTTGATGCTCTTCTTGCAAAGTGCTAAAATTTTCATCTTAGGGAATCGATTGATTACTATGAAGACACAATAATTCCCTTTCTTGGTTGAAGGAAGACTGGACATGTAGTACATGGATATGGAATCCCAAAGCCTATCCGGAGTAGGCACAGCTGTGCATAGCCCCTGTTTCTTGATGGAGGTCTTGGCAATGGCACAGACGGTGTAGGATGTAATGTACTTGCGAATATATTGTGGAAGCTTCATCCAATAAAAATTCTTGTACAATGTTGTCACTGTCATTTATACACCAAAATGTCTTTCTTCCCGACTGTAATGAGCTTCGAAGATCATCTTTTCAAGCTCTCTTGAAGGAGAAAAAAGGTGGCTCAGATGGAATAATAATCCATCCTAGAGATGAAAGTTGGGAGTTGTTTTTCCTGCGCTCAATTTATGATAGGAAGTAGAAAATTAATAGTCATGATTGTATATTTTTTTCCATCGAGATGTCTCATGTCCACAAAAGTTGAGAACTATTGTTAGCATTGCCACCGAGGGTCGACTAAGGAAATCTATGACATGGTTGGTGATACCCTTCATGGGATTGATATTCAAGTGGAATTGATGCAAGTACATGGACCACTTCTAATGGCAATAATTTTGTAACTTTCCTTGTGTCAAGGTGAATTGCAGAGGGCTTGCGATTAGTTTGGATGATTGTGTCCTTTCCTAGAATGTAATGCTTCCATTGTTGACATGCCTGCACAATGGGGTACATTTATTTTTCCTAGGTGGGGTATATTCGAACAACATCAGATAATGTTTCACTATGATAGGCTATCATATGACCATGTTGATTGAGAACTGCACCGATATCATAATCTGAATTATATATCTCAATCTCAAATGATCATTGTAGGTCTGGAAGAATGAGGAATGGTGTTGAGGAGAGGCATGATTTTAGATCCTAAAATAATTTATGTTGGGGTTTGGACCACACAAGATTAGCATTTGTGCCACCATTGGTGACTTGGCTTAGGGCCCAAGCGATATGAGAGAAACCCAACACAAACCGTCAGTAGAGGTTATCAAGGCCTAAGAAGCTTCAGAGCTTTGTCAATGTTTTCAGGGCCATCCAATTCTGGATGACTTGAATCTTGGCTATATTCACATGTACACCATGTGCATCCATGATGTATCCCAAATATTGGATTCTTTGGATTCCAAAGGAACACTTCTCCAAGTTGTAATATAACTTGTGCTTTTACAGGGTTCCCAATACCTACTAAATATATTCCAAATATTCCTCCCAAATTTTGTTGAAGATGAGGATGTAATAGACCTCAATTTCATAATAAAAAAAAATTCATCTAAGGGTTTTTAGGCTCTAAATCTGTAAAACAAACTCATAATAAGAGAAATATCGTTTTTCCTACTTGTTAAATTCTGATACCTATTGTATTCACTTTCCCTTTCTTACAAGACAGATCCATCATCTAGTGTTCTCTTCTCATCTTTCATTTAAGTCATACTAACGTTTACAAGGAAAATACAAGTTTTTTCAACTTTAACAAGGAATTATAAGTTATACTTGGAATAAAGTGGAAGTAACATATAGGTCTAGACTTAGGGCCCTAGCCTTTATTGTAAAACATATGTGCGCAAGTCTATAACTCCAAGACCACCTATAATACATTATACACACAATCAATATTGATTAATTTAATTGCTTCATTGTTATGTTTAGCTATTTGGCTTCCCAAAAGTAACTAAGTATTCGATGGTCCCCTTCGTAACTTTTGGTTGACTGAGAGTATTTCCTTTTCAACATAGTCTAAGTATTTTTTTAGTTAGGCGCACTCTTTAGGCTGACAATTAGTTAAACTTTACCTATTTTAAGCGAATTCTAACTACCGGTACCATCCAGACTAGTAGTAACGAAGGGTTAATGTTTCCAAACGTAGGTTTCAAAGAGGCCGCCCTTGTCCTCATAAAAATAATTAAGGATGTCAGGAGGTTTGATAGTCAAGAGTTAATATCAGGCCGGCCATTAAAGGAGGTGGGTGAGGGACGTGTTAGAATATAATGGATGTGCTCATTTTACCATTGACAATATCTATATTGTCACTCAACCATAGGCCGAAGCCACCCTCCGAGCACCTTAACCTTGACAGAGAATCACTCCGAAAGAAAACCCTAGGCTAGATAGCCAAACAAAGGGTAGCACACCTTTCCCCAAGGATATCGCACCAACAAGAGTTGATCAGATAGTCCAAACCCTAGCCAAGAGATAGTCCAAGCGTAACTGCTAGCTGAAACGACAACTCTCCTCAAAACTACGTAGAAACTGGGCAACTGCAGTGCGCACAAGTGTTGCTCTACAATTCTAAGACTGTCTACCAGAATGAGAACTCGCCTCTTGTATTTATACTAATTTTGGATAACTTCCTGGGCCAACTTCTCATTCTGGGTATCTGTCTGTTTAGTATATATTATTATTTCTGGCTGACTTCTTCTCTTGGAGGCTAATAACCTAATATAAATTATCTTCTTGAGCCGACAAGTCTTTTAGGGTTATTAGAAAACTCATTAGGGTTTCTTATTTCTTCCTGGAGGATTCTATCCTTGTCAGGTTTATACATGGAGGTAAATACCTCCCACAACTACCATAATATCAAAACTCCCTCCTAGCTACGGAGGTATTACAGGTAATGGTCTTGAGCATAAAAAACATACCATTCACCTGGTAGCATCAACATAGTTTTATAGACTAGATCATGACTAGATCATGAGCACCATCATCATCATCAGTTTCAGCAATTGCATCATCTCTCAAAACCATACTCTATCTGAGTAATCAAACATGATGATCACTCCACAGTGTGATACAAGATCCATTCTTCTAATCTATAAGAGTAAATTCTTTGAACCATTTTCCGTCTAGGAAATCTCTGTCCTTTGATTATCCATCTAACTGATAATCATTTCCAATACTGTTGATAGTCTTCAAGGCAGTTGAAACAAAAATAGAACACAACTGTGTTTATCCATAGTAGTACATAACTACAATCCAGTGGTACACTACCACACCAAGTAACACACAAGTATTTGATCAACAACGTATTGTCACGAACAATGGAACACATCCACCACAGTAGTATACATCTATTGTCATATAATATTCACAAAAATCATTAAATATCAACTTGCACATAAACAATGTTATGATATAAAATGAATCATCTGGGCCAATCTTTCACTCACATTTGTGAGATCTGAAAGAATATCTTCCCTCAGAGTAGAACAATGAGATATCTGGACTATTCTTCTCAAGCAAGGAAGAATAATTGTCCTGTCTTTTGAACCTGGACCATTCCCCATCCTAGGCCATTCTTCCTACACTAATCAAAGTGCACCCTAGAGAGAATGTATAAACCCTAAGGAATGCCTGTCCCTGATTGTTGAGCCTGGACCATTCCCCACCCCGGGCCATTCCTCCTACACTAATCAAAGTGCACCCTAAAGAGAATGTATAAACCCTAAGGAATGACTGTCCAGACCATTTCCTTTGTTAACCACAAGAGTAAAATACTATCCTGTATCAACCTCCAAAACAAACCATTCCTCATGTTAACCACAATGAGAAATCGTTGTCCGACGAGGTAGGCTAGTCTTCTTGAGTAACCCTCAAGAAGAGAGACTTCTCTAGACCACTCCCCATGTTAACCCCAATGGGAAGTCCCTGTCCGTCAGAAATCTCAATCCACTTTCCTAACAGAAAAGAATCTTCTCATCCTGGACCATTCTTCGAACTAAAAAATGACTATCCATCAATCAATAATACATCAGTGATCCTTCCCAACTTGGGATTCATCTCTTTCTTTTTCAATAAGGAAGTCATCTCCACAAGCTCCAGCTTGAGTATGCAATCTCTTTCATCTTGGATAGAAGCTTTACCAAAATGTCTTCTTATCTGCTCATTTGTGGAGATATATATTGGAGAACTACTTTCTCCTTTCTGGACTTCATCACAGATAATGTAATTCTTGATTTCAAATGTACTTTGGTATGGAACACTGGTTTTTCTATGAAGGCTTCATGTAGCTCTGATCAATAGATTATAGCATTGTTGGAAAACTGGAACATATTCATTTGGCACTTCTTCTGTCATCTTGAGATCTAATCTACTAAGTCATCATCTTGATACAATATCTCTGTTATAGAAAATATTCACCATGCTTCTGCTATGCACTGTAGGTTCTCCACCAAGTTGTCTTCTTCTATCTACATACAAGGGTCTCTTTATGGTATGCCTCAAAGTCTTGAGATTTCTCTTCATATGCTCTTTCTCAATTGCTCTAGAGAACATTCTTTGAAAGAGATTAAATAATTGGTCAACTATATGTTATGAGATCATGCACCTTGAAAATAATTAAATTTAAATGCTACCATGACATCCAAATCTCAATATAACTAAATTGGCAAACCAAAATGTCACATGATTTGAACATATCCAATTGTAGAGGCCCAGCTGGTGAGTATCCAAACTAGGAGGTCATATATGTCTCACTTCTCTAGCTTCAATTGGGCCTAGGTTCTTAAGAATCCCACATCGACTCCAATTACTCACACATGTGGGTTTAGACCCTTGTGGAATTTACATAATATTCTAGAAGGTCCAAAACCTTATCACTAATGGAGTGTTCAGGATGGAAAACTCCTTACCCTAGGCAGCTATTGGATTATGTTAAATAACATGATTCTAGGAAATAGGGGGTCTTATTATTTTAGCATTGTACCTCTACCATAGTTTAGAAGAGCATATAAGAGTGGGATTTGAGACCAATAGAGGGAGAAGTAGATTCGTTAGTAGTCGTTCAGGTCATGATGTCATAGGAAACTCCAGAGTAAGTGCCCCTTTGTTTGTATTTGCATATAGTAACTGAATAAAAGAGAAAAGAGAGAAAAACATAGGCCTCACCTTCTATATGGGTTTTCTCCCATTAAACATCTTGTGTTCATTTTTGTGGATGGCGTGTACATTTTATTTCTCTTTCATTTTTGTATCTCACTTATTTTCATAAATATGAGCAATAGGCTAAGAATAATTAATACGGGATCTAAGAAAATAAATTCCATAATCTAATATGTTTATAATATTACAATATTTGTTGTGATCAATTGTTCTAGTGGAATATCCATGACAGTTTCAAATTCATTAGGGATAACTAATTGTGAATGACTTGGATATTGGCTAGATCAAAATGCACACAATGTTTATCAACTAGTGTAGATCCATGTTAACTTCATATCTATCATGCGTCGAGAGACATCAAATCCTTTGACATGCAATCATTTTCTCAAGTTTTGTATTATAAAAGGTTTTCATCTCAAGGATTTTATGTCTCCTGATGCGTGATAGATTTGGAGTTAAGATGAATATATACTAGTTCTTAAGATATATATATTTGAGGTGTCTATTCTATGTTGAACACGAAAGGAATTGCATAGCTCACTCATAGTCAACCCACCATTCAAATGTGTTAATTATAAGGTTTTTTTTACTTTCAATTATATGTATGTGTGTGTGTGTGTGTGTGTGTGTGTGTGTATAGAGAGAGAGAGTTGATATAAAAGTATTTTACTTAAGGTGGATATTGAAATATTTTACCTATGGATGACATTGAAACATTTTTTTGTTACTAATATTTTCTTAAATGCTATATGTCAAATCCATGTTGAAAATGGAAGTAATTATGCATCTCCTTCACATTGGGTTGTAGAAAACACCTTTCAGTGCAATGATGTATCCATTATACTAAATTATTTTCATTTGTAATGACCATTTATCTAGATTAGAATATAACTTGTGTTGTTATAGGGCTCTTAGGATTTGTCGAATGCTCTATAAATGTTCTACCCAAGTTTTGTTGAAAACAAGGATGTCATCCAAATATACTACCATGAAAGAGTGTATCAATGGTTTCAAGATATTCATCCATCATCCTCATAAACATTGTTGGAGAATTAGACATGCTAAAACGTATGACCAATCAATCAAAAAGTACTTCTTTAGAGTCTAAGGTTTTCTTATATACATCAATTTTCTCAATTGCTACTTGGTGGTAGCTTGATTTCATATCAATCTTACTTAAAGACATGACACCCTTAAACTAAGCAATAAGATAAAAAATTTAAAGGATTGCATATTGGTTCTTGATTCTAGTTTTATTCAAATATCCATAATCCATACAGATTTCCCATATCTGATATGTTTTTTGCACCATCACAATCAAGATCCCACAAGGTGAGGACATTTGTTGAGACTCGATTTTTTCCCTTTGGGATGCACTCTTGAATCTAACATTTTATTTCTTCATTCTCTAGAAGAAATCATTGGTATATTGGGCCATTAGGTAAAGGATTATGAGACATCAAATCAGTTAAATGCTTGAATTAACAATGAACATTCACCACTATAGGTAAAGTGGGGATTTTCCCATACTCTTCGACTATATTTTTTATCTATATTATTTTAGGAATGATATGAAGGAAGAAATAAAACTGAGATATAACAAATAATTACACATAAATATGTCAAGGATCACAATAACACAATAAAGCTGATATTCTATTCATAATTGTCTGAAATACAAAAGACTGTAAAATGCAAAAGCACATAAGCTAGATAGAATGGTGGTAGCTTATCTCTGAGAAGAGATGTGTTGGCTATGTTCATTCACAAGAAGCTAGTTAAAAATGAGGCCCCAAAGGAATTTTTGACTTAAATCATACATGAGAAAACCCTAAACATCCAAAAACATAACCCTAGGAGATGAAACACCAAAAGTCACGTGGGCACCGATGGGGTAAGTTGGTACATCAACTTCCCGGGGTCGTAATTTCTGCATACAATTTCCATTTCAGGACCACTATATCCCATTGGAAAGGTATACCCCAGGAATACACATTTTTACATCAAACTCTAACTTCATCTACAAATGTGCCTATGGCGAGCCCAAAAAACGTTGTTTAGGGCCTCAAAACGACTCCAGAAGTTTAGGACCCGAAAAGCTAGAAAAAAACTGCCAAAATTGAAATTGGCCTTTGAGCCAGTGGAATAGGTGGGTGGCCACCGATATCCACCTGGATCATTCTTTCCTCCTTAGGAAGCAATGATCTCCATTTTCTTAATTTCTTGCATCAAATGATGAAACTTCTGCTGAACCTAACTCCTGGTGAGCCACTTTCCCTGATGAAGAAACTACCCTGCTTTGACGAACCAACAGAGTTTGATAATATGATGGAGGGTGTCCTTTGTATTGGTATCCATGATCGAATAAATTATTTCCTATTTGATGCAGGGAGGATTGAGTTCTCTAGAGGAAAACTCTTCATCTTCATCCAAAGTGTCCAGGAGAGGTGTTAAATATGGTCAGTGCAGTTCCACATTAAATATTGGGTGCAATCCAGGGAGTGAGAAATAAATAAATCAAAATCATTATCACCCACAACTTTGGTGATGGTGTAAGGATCGTATCAGAGTGGTCATAAATTCTTATGGGGTTCTTTGAGGCCCTCTTTCTACAAATAAAAACAAACCTTATCTGCCACCTAAAATTTGTGTGGTACCCGATGTTGATCATGACGTTTCTTGTACTCATCATTGGATATATGAAAAATATCATGAACTTGTTGTTGGATGTGCTTGATGCACTCAACAAATTTTGCTACCCGATCAACCTTTTTTTCGGCATGGAAAGACTCTTCATGTGCGACTATTATGGGAGGATCTACGTCCATAGGGGCCAATGTTTGAAACTCTAAGCACATATAAAAAGGGATGTGGCCAATAGAGTTGTGAAGATATTTGTTGTAGATATGTTGAATATAAGGAATGATTTCATCCCATGTGCATGGATGTTTGGAATTATACATTCGCAGGATATGGACAATCATCCTCTTGACTACCTTTGTTTGTCTATCAGTTTGTGGGTGGAAGGAAATTGATTTTCTCAACTTAGTGTCCATCATAGACCATAGGTTGGACCAAAAGGTGCTCATGAACCTACTATATCGATCAGAGATAATAGTCCATCGTAGAAACAAATTAACCCAAACATGTGTGAAGAAGAGCTTGGTAGTGGCATTGGATGTGATGTTATTCTTGCAAAGTGCTAAATTTTTCATCTTAGGGAATCGATCGACGACTATGAAGACACAATAATTCCCTTTCTTGGTTGAAGGAAGATCAGACATGTAGTCCATGGATATGCAATCCAAAGGCCTATCCGGAGTAGGCAGAGGTGTGCATAGCCCCTGTTTCTTGATGGAGGGCTTGGCAATGGCATAAACGGTGTAGGATGTAATCTACTTGCGAATATATTGTGGATGTGTCATCCAATAAAAATTCGTCTACAATGTTGTCACTATGATTTCGACACCAAAATGTCTCGCTTCCCGACTATAATGAGCTTCGAAGATCATCTTTGCAATCTCTCTTGAAGGAAAAAAAAGGTGGCTCAGATGGAATGATAATCCATCCTAGAGATGAAAGTTGGGAGTTTTTTTTCCCTCACTCACTTTATGATAGGAAGTAGAAAAGTCAGACTCATTATTGGATCATTTTTTCCATCGAGATGTCTCATGCCCACAAAAGTTGAGAACTATTGTTAGCGCTACCACCAAGGGTCCACTGAGGAAATCTATGACATGGTTGGTGATACACATCATGGGATTGATATTCAAGTGGAATTGATGCAGGTACATGGACCACTTCTAATGGCAGTAATTTTGTAACTTTCCTTGTGTTGAGATGAATTGCAGAGGGTTGTGATTAGTTTGGATGATTGTGTCCTTCCCTAGAATGTAATGCTTCCATTTTCGACATACATGCACAATGGGGTACATTTATTTGTCTTAGGTGGGGTATATTTGAATAACATCAGATAAGGTTTCTCTATGATAGGCTATCATATGACCATGTTGAGTGAGGACTACACCGATAGCATAATCTGAAGCATATATCTCAATCTGAAATAATCATTGCAAGTCTGGAAGAATGAGGACTGGTGTTGAGGAGAGGCATGATTTTAGATCCTAAAATAATTTATGTTGGGGTTTGGACCATGCAAGCTTGGCATTCGTGCCACCGTTGGTCACTTGGCTTAGGGCCCAAGCGATATGAGAGAACCCCAACACAAACTGTTAGTAGAGGTTATCAAGGCCCAAGAAGCTGGAACGTTTTGTCAATGTTTTTAGGGCCATCCAATTCTGGATGACTTGAATCTTGGCTATATTCACATGTAAACCATGTACATCCACGATGTATCCCAAATATTGGATTCTTTGGATTCCAAAGGAAAACTTCTCCAAGTTGTCATATAAATTGTGCTTTTGTAGGGTGCCCAATACCTACTGAATATGTTCCAAATCTTCCTCCCAAATTTTGTTGAAGATGAGGATGTCATCCAAATATACAACAATAAAGGAGTTTGTGAATGGCCATAATATATCATCCATCATCTTCATGAATGTGGTCGAGTAATTATTCAAGACCAAAGGCATGCACAACTAGTCAAAGAGGCCTTCTTTGTACTTGAAGGATATCTTCGTTACATCAATTTTATCAATAGGAACTTGGTGGTAACTTGAATTTAGATCAATTTTACTGAAAAATGTGGCTCACTTGAGCTGAGAAAGAAGACCATCAATCCAGGGAATTGGGTATTGGTTCTTGACTATGATATTGTTCATGGCTTTGTAATCAATCTAAAGTTTTCATGTCCCATCCTTCTTTTGTACTATAACAATTGGGCTCCCTCAAGTTGAGGAGACAAGCCTGATGTGTCCTTTCAGAATTACCTCTTAGATCTAGCATTTGATTTCTTCATTTTCCATAACAGAATGCATGGATACAGGGTCGTTTGGAAAATGGGCTCCGGGTGTCATATCAATGGGGTGATTTACCTGAAAGTACACATGCGCCCCATTAGGTGAGGAAAATATGTCTTTGTACTCCTCGACTATTCCATCCACCTGTTGCTGCTAGGAAGAGAGACCCCATGAAAAGGTTTTGGTGGTTGTAGTGACCTTTTAGTCACCTTCTAATAGAACCATACAGAGGGAAAATATAAAGGTTTGAGAAACCACCTTTCCACACCACTTCGCAGAGATCAAAGAGACTACAATATTTTTTACTACCTCCGGTACCCTGTAGATTTGATCTCCCAAAGTAATAATGACACTACAAGGCCTAGATTCATAAACAACATCACATTTCCACAAATATGGTTGTCCTAGAAAAACATCACAAAATTCAAGTGGGGAAACATCACACAATACCTCATCTTTGAAAGGTTTGATTGAATAGTGCATGAGACATTGTTCGATGACAAAAATGTCCCATCCCTGGATGAGCCAACCAATGGTGTATGGATGAGGATGTTGTGCCATTTTCAATTTCAACCTCTTGAAAACCTCTGCTGAGATCAAGTTCTTCTGGCTACCATTGTCAACAATGAAATGGAGTGGGGTTCCCTTCAACCACATATGTGAGTGGAAAATATTCTCCCCTTCTTCAGGATTCCCTGATTCCTCTGGTTAGACTTTTGTGGTAGCAATGGTGACACTAGGTTCCGCATCAATGATACATTTTCCATTTTCTGGCTTAGAATCAGATTATGAGTCAGCATATGATCCTGGGGATTATTTCATAGCCAAAATGACTATTTGGAGTGACATTTATCAGTATTGTGCAAAGGGATTTTGTGGAACTCACACCATTTTCTATTGTCTTTCTTTGAATTCCCATTACCATTCATTGTTGGTGACT
>ML786333.1:1143127-1162923 GCA_009831015.1 Picea engelmannii | reverse complement strand
CCGTTTATCCGGGCGCGCTCATCTGGACCGTCGAAGAGGTGCGCCCCTGATCTTGGACCCCCCCCGGCTTAAAGATCGGAAGGCAAGGGAGGTCCAAAATTTGTTGTGCGCCGTCGATCTGGGTGCGCAAATCTAGACCGCCCGGTCTTTTTTGCTGCTTACCACGGGCGCGTGATCGCCCAAAAATTTGGACAAGTGGGTTTTAACCCATTCTGTTGATATCTAAACCCCTTAGCAGGAAATATCGCTAACACATTGGATTTCATCAAAATCTCCTAGACCAGTTAGTGGATGTTCTGACTCTGCTCAATGAATATAGTGGATTTTTCGACTACAGACTAATCAGGGGAAGAGTTTGTCTGTGCAGTGGCAAGAGGAAGTGAAACATCAATGGGTCCCAAGAGTTGGAATCCCAAACCCACCAGAAATGGGCTATGGATGATGGAACTATGGAGAGCCATGTTGTAGCTATGTTGGACATATGGAAGACTCTTGTCCCATGTACATGGATGCTTATAATTGTACATGCGCAAGATGTGCACAATCATCCAATTGACTACCTTGGTTTGGCCATCGGTTTGGGGGTGGAAAGAAGTGGATTTTGTGAGCTTGGTGTCCAACAGAGACCAAATAATCGACAAAAAGTGTTGAGGAACGTGTTGTATTAGTCATAGATGATGGTTTGTGGAATCCCAAAGTGGAACCAAACTCGTGCGAAGAATATCTTGGCAATCTCTGTCGATGTGACCTTCTTCTTAGAGGCTGTGAGGATGGCCATCTTCAAAAACCGATCAACGACCACAAATACACAACCACTCCCATGATTGGTTGATGGAAAACCATACATATAATACATTGATATGGACTCCCACGACTTCTCAGGAATAGGAAGAGGGGTGTATAAGCCTTGCTTCTTGATGGCTAGCTTGGGAATGACACATGTAGTGCAAGATCTGATATACTTGTTAACGTCCTGTCAGAGTTTTGGTCAATAAAAATGTTTTTGAAGAATGACCATAGTTTCCTCTATGCCAAAATGTCCTTCCATCAAACTGTAGTGGGCTTCCCAAATCATCTTTTCACACTTGCTTGTCCAGAAATCAGTTGGTTCGATGGGAAACTGGTGGTAGCCATATTTCAGGTCAATATTGTTGAAGAAATTTTCCCTTGTGAGTTGGTCAAGAAGGTCATCAATCCTGGGAATGGGGTAGCAGTTCCTGACTGTGATTTTTTTAAGGATTTGTAATCAATGTAGAGTCTCCAAGTCCCATCCTTCTTCTGTACCAGTAAAATCACACTTCCGCAAGGGGAGGAGTTGGGTATGATGTTCCCCTTTGAAAGAATCTCTTATATCTAATGCCTGATTTCGTCATTCTCCATCAACAAACACCGAGAGACTGGCCCATTAGGTAGAGGTGCACCGTGGGTCATATCAATGGGATGCTTTACTTGGCAGTGTGTCGGTACCCCTGTAGGTGAGGTGAAGATGTCTTTGTATTCTTCCATGATCCTGTCCACTTGCTTCTGCTAAAAAGAGAGGCATTGTGTAGAGGCCACATATGTGGCGGTGACCTTCTTCTTACTGTGAGCACGGATCACAAAGAATACGAACTTATCGTTCTGTGAAATGACCTTACTTCATTTCTTAGTAGATATTAAAGAAATAGTAGTAGGCAGTGCCACCTCTGGGATCCTGTACAATTGTCTACCCAAAGTAATAATCACACTATGGGGTCTAGACTCATACACAACATGACGCTTCCGCAAATATGGTTGTCCTAAAATAACATCACAAACTTCAAGGGTATCAATATCACACAGTACCTCATCTTTGAAAGGATTGATTTCGTAGGGCATACGAAATTGTTAGCTGACACGAAGATCTCTTCCTTGACTAAACTAGTCGATGGTGTATGGTTGTGGGTGCAGTTTTGTCGGCAGGTCCAGCTGCTTGACGACCTTTCCTGAAATTAGGTTCTTCTGAGTAACACTGTTGATAATGAAATGAATTAGAGCCCCCTTGACCCACATCTATGAGTGAAAGATGCGTTCCCCTTCCTCTGGTTCTTCTCATTCGCTTGGATAGACTTTCGTTGTAGTGACCATGGCATTGGGTTCAACATCGATAATCCACTTCCCTCCTTCATGATTTGACTCAGAATTAGAATTGACCTCTAACTCAGAAGCCTTCATCTCGACCATGAGGGACTGCTGGGAGTGACATTCGTCAGTGTTGTGCCATGGACTTTTATGGTACTCACACCATTTTCCCATGTCCTTCTTCGTATTTTCATTTCCCTTCTTATGTTTTGGCATGGACATATTGTCTTGAGGGAGACCATCTCGACTTGGTCCCTTGTTGTGTGGGTTCAGGCTACCTTTGACCTGCTTCGGCTGTGAGGGGTTTGTAGATCCAAACTCTTGTCATTTTTTCTTAAATTACTGCTCGATATTGATAGCGTATCTATAAGTCGTCCCCAACAAGGTGATTTCCAAGAACCCCATTTTTGTTTGAATGTATCGATGCAAATAGTCGCGGTATTTGAGCACTAGATTTCTCTCAAAATATTTGATACCCAATTTGGTGCATAGGGTATGGAAAATGTTGGTGAAGTATGGTATTGTCTGGTCCCTTTCTCGACGTAGGGTGGTCCATCTAGTGTACTGGTCCTTGTAGCTTCCAGAAAGGTAGTATTGTTCTTTAATGGTGTCCTAGAAGGAATTCCATGTAGGGGCCACCACAAAAATTGAAGATTCTTCCATGGCCCTTTTCTCAGACTAAGTATCCCACCAGTATTTCACATGGGGAATGTCCTTGAGGAGTGTAAAAGTGATATTTTCTCTATCGGAAAAATTGTGGACCAAAAAATATCCTTTGAGCAGTTTCAACCATTTATCTAAACATATCAAAATAATGGAATATACATGTATCAATCCTTCAAATAATGGAATATCAAAATTTACCTGTACCTTGAAGGGGGTTGCATGGCTATTTGATGAAGATGCTTATCCCATGGGCAGTTGTCGAAGGATCTGCGCAATTTTTTTCATCATTTCATTCCTTTGTCACGCGAGGGCTTCCTCGAGCAACATTTTAATAGGATCTCCAACTCCATCATCTTTCTTTTCATCTCCCATGGGTTGTTGTTGGTCTCAGCGCGACCGATATGGTAATGTCTCGGTGGGTTCAAGTCCCAACTTTTTGTACCCAAACCTTGTTGGGGACATGCATGAAGAAAAATGAATGAAGAGAAGACCGCTATGATACCACTGATCTAGATTTAGGAGTAGAACAAACTGATTAATAGAATGAATACAATAAACACAGATATAGGAAGAATAACACAAATATCTAGTGAACAATATCTTCTATTAAATAATGAAATAGGCTGAAAGTGTAAAACTACAGAACTGATACTTGCTCGAATGGTGGTAGCTATCTCTGAGAAGAGATGTGGCTACTATGCACATCCTTCTGAGAATAATGGATTACAATGAGGGACCCTTTTCATATTACTCATGAATTCCAAAACCCTAGACATCCAAAAACCTAACCCTAGAAGGTGAAACACCAAAAGTTATGTGGGGCCTATGGGTATGTTGGTCTAATTTGGTACCTGAACTTCTTAGGGTCATAAATTTTGCATACGACCTTCGTTTTAGGCACGTGATAGCCCATTGGAAAGGTATTTCAAATAACTACACATTCCTCTATCAGACTCTGACTCCGTCTATAGTCTAACTGTGGAAAGCCAAGAAAACAATGTTTAGGGCCCCAAGACAACTCTAAAAGTACAACAAGATGTGATGACATGAAAACATACCAAATAAGCCAGTTGGATTAGGCGAGTGGCCACCCGTATCCATCTAGATAACGTGTGAGGATTCTGACAAACCTAGAAGTGTATAACTCACAATTATAAAGTAGTACATAAAGACGTGCTGAACAGAAATGGACACGACGATCCAGTTGGAATAGGTGGGTGGCCACCAATATCCACCTGGATCAACCAACTTGCATTGGGGTAGCATACCAGCCTGCATTAGAGTATCTCCCACTACTGGGGATCTCATCACTTTTCACTACTGTGGAACACACCACTTCTTTCTATTGGGGAACACATCACTCCCTCTCATGAGGAAAACTTCTTTTGGACCACACCAAGCTTATCTCTGAAGGATTCAAACTTCACTCTCAACAAAGGGTTAGTCAACACACCTTCTACCTCTTTTCCGTAGGAACATAGTGCAGCTTTACTTCTCCCTTTTTTATCATCTTTGAGATATAATTGTACTTAATCACAATATTCTTGTATTTTTCATGACACACTAGGTTCTTTGACAAATTTATGCAACTCTAGTTGTCACAAAAGCTACATGTCTCCTCCAACTAGAGATAAAACAATCCTGTAATCAACTGTTGTAGTCACACTTCTTCGTCACAAGATGACCATGTTGCCACATATATGCCTCTGCAGAACTAAGTGCCATACAAGTATGCTACCTATTGAGTTGTGTGATCATAGTTGATCCCAAACTGAATCAACATCCATATGTACTTTTTTGGTTTGTGACACTGCCTTCCCAATATGAATCCGTGTAGCCTTGGAGTCTCATAGCATGATCCAAGATATATATGATTCCATAATAAATTGTACCCTTTAGGTACCTCATTACATATTTTTCCGAAATAAGGTGAACATGTCTAGGATTAACCATGTACTGACTCAATATGTTCACCACAAAACATATATATGGTCTCATGTTCGTCAACTATATCAACAAACCAATCATCTTCCTGTATATGGTGGCCTCCACTATCTCTAAAGTTGTAACACACAACAACTTCTAGGTAGCTACCATTGACGTAGATATGGCCTTACAATCCAACATCTCAAACCTCTTCAGGATCTCCACTGCATATTTTCCTTGGTTAAGGAAAGTCCCATTTGGTCTCTGCCATATCCCCAGACCTAATAAGTAATGCAACATGCCTAGGTCCTTCATCTCGAAATTTGCAACAAGTTTCCTCTTATTATCAACGATGAGCTTCTCCCCTTCTGTCAGAAACAATTCATCCCCATACAATAGTAACATTTGTCTACCATCCACAAACTTGAAGTACAATTTGTAATCTTCTTTACTTTTGGTAAATCCCAAGCTCATCGAGTAGTTGTTTGATCTAGCATATCATGTCGTGGGTGTCTAATTAGGCCCATACAAATATTTCTTCAATCTACAGAAATGAGACTCCTTCACTTATATCTTGTGGTTGCTCTATGTATACTTCTTCTGATTACTAGAGCAAGTGTCTCATAATAGTATTCTACCTCTTGCTGGTAGAATATTTAGGACACAAATCAGACTTTGTACATCTCTATAAATGGTCCTAGGGAGGCTACTCCTCTCTCTGAACTCTATCTTCTTCTAAGATGGTACTTGGTGGGGCCTCCTTGTTGGCATGTTTTTGAGACAAAGGCAGAGTATGCATGTTTTTAATTGATGGCAAAGATCATGATCAACAACACAACAACAATGATGGAATGGAAAGATCAGCAGTGTAGGCTCAGAAGGAGGAGCAACAATGATCGTTGGATCCCATTCAGAATTCTCGATGACTGTCAGATCCAAATTAAGATTGGAGGAGAACACAGAACATGAGAACATATCTCAGGCATCAGATCTGAGTGTGAAGAACGACCATCGTCGGATCCAGAAGAAGGAGCATGATATTTAAGTACAATATGAAGAAGTCTTAGAAAGTCCTGAAAGCAGGAGGACTGTTGATCCAAGAAGGACGGGTGGAAAACATTCAGAGAACGTCAAAGGTTTCGTTTCAGAGTTTTGCATATCGGGAAATCCAAAGGAAAGAGGTTCTCTAACCACTTGAACTCGAGATATGAGAAATCACGATAACAATCCTGACTGTTGGAGTCATAGGACATGTGGCAAGCGATTGGAGTTTCGCTGACTTGCACATTGGAGGAGCCAACAGAGCATGGTGTGGGAACTCGTGATATGCGATATCCTAAAATGATCTGAGTCGTCGGATTGAGGGTTGATATGAACCCTTGGATCGAGGTATGTTGTGGAAAATTGGATTCAGAGGACACATGGCGAGTGATTGGCATCTCACTGTCTGGAAAGTCAAAGGAAGGAAATCCTATAACCTTCCAACTCGCCATATGAGAAATCGCGATAAGGATTGGCCCGTGGTCATAGACAAGGTCACATTATCGAAGGCTTAAGGGAAGGAGATAATTGATAAGCGCCATTTCGGGGATCACAACTTGGAGTGTCGAGAAACTTCATCACAGGTATCCCAAAACGCGAGATCGCGATGAGATCTGGAACGTCGGATCATTAGAGAGATCGGCCGTTGATTAGGTTCGATGAAGTTCATAATTTTGTGAAATGTGAAATGCCTTTTGGTATAGGCTGTGGTCACCGCTAGAGGTCATGTGAGAGGGAGGAGCTAGCAGAGCTAAGCTCCATTTTGGGGATCACAACTTGGACCGTCGAGACCCTTCGACACAAGATTGCCGAAATGCGAAGTGTGAAACGCATCTTGATTAGGCCCATGGTCATAACCAATGGGCATATGGGATAAATGCAAGACCCTATGAATTTAATCCACTGGTTCTGGTTATTTGAGCATCTGATCGAAGGGATACTGTTGATGTTTACGATTAAATGTTCAGTTACGATTCAGCTAGCAGAACCAAATCATGGTTCTTGGACGGTTGGTGATTAAGTGGCTGAAGCATTGTTAGCCCAGGTATTCGAGGTGTAAATAAAGTTGTGTGAAGTGAATAAAAGAAATATGGAGTGACTGTGAATGGTTGGTTGTTATGAATGAAAAATGAGTTGAACTGTAAGAAAGGGAAAATTACAGTATGCGTAGTGTGAGACCAACAATATGCACAATGTGAGACCGACAGTATGTGTAGTGTGAGATAAAACTCAGAGATGAGTAACAAATATAGAATAGATAGAAGAAGGAGTAGAATTGCAAAAACAATTGAAGCAGAGAAGAATTGCAGAACATATAGAAGCATAGAAGAATTGCAGGACAAAAGAGAAGTGGTAAGAATTGAAACACCTGCATTGTTGGTTATTCAATCATTTTACTTATAATCAGGGAGGTAGGGTGGTGCTAGGGAGGACTGTGGCCCTCTGATATTTGAGTTGGTCCTTGAATATTGGGAGTTGTATCTTCCATCTAGTTGTGGCTATAAAACAGGGTGGCAAGGTGGTGCTTGGGAAAACATAGAGTTTTTTGTATGCAAGTTGGTGCTTGTATAAGTGGAAGTAGGTGCTTCCATTCAGTCGGTGTTGGAATACTCAAGGAGTTGGTGCTTCCTTCTAGTCGGTGCTAGAGAAACCAGAGAGTTGGTGCTCTCAACAAGTTGGAGCTTGTAAAACAGAGGTAGTAGCCTCACTTTGAGTTGGTGCTCAAACATAGATGATGTACAAAACTTAAAATAATGCCTATCATTTCGAAGAAGAAGAGGTTTTCTCCCTTTATGGGTTTCCTCGTGAAAATTTGTCTCTGTGTATATATTATTTGTGATTGATGCTCATTATTTATGTTTTTATTATGATGTATACTATTGATAGTCACTTGATGAAAGATTAAAAATGGTTTAATAGACTTAAAATTGTTTAAGCACAATAACAACTGATTCACCCCCCTTCTCAGTTGTCTTAGTAATTTCAACAATTGGTATTAGAGAAAGTTCCTTTTATTTAAAGGTAGATTTGTAAGCTTAAACATGACAAGTCATGAAGGGACTTCAACCAGTAAGCCTCCTCTATTTGATGGAACAAAATTTTCCTTTTGGAAGGTTAGAATGAGAACATACCTAATGGCCTTAGGTGCTGATGTTTAGGATGTAGTAGAGACTGGATATACAAAGCCTGTTGTGCTGGCTTCCAACGATGATAAGTTAGAATTTAGCTTTAATGCTAAGGTAATGAATGCTATCTTGAATGGACTTGCTGAAGTTGAGTTTGTAAAGGTGATGCATCTTGAAACTTCTAAAGCTATGTGGGATAAACTTATTAACAATTATGAAGAAAATGAGAAAGTAAAAGATGCCAAACTCCAAACATATAGGTTGAAGTTTGAACAACTAAAGATGAATGAAGATGAAATAGTTAGCAAGTATTTTTTAAGAGTTGAAGAACTTGTGAATGCCATGAAGGGTCTTGGTGAGAAGATTGAAGAATCATTTTTAGTTCAAAAGATTCTAAGATCTTTGTTTGATAAATTTAATCCAAAAGTATCTGCAATAGAAGAACTAAATGATCTTAAAAATCTGTCCATTGATTAACTCCTAGGAATTCTAACTGCATATGAAATGAGAATCAACAAAGATAAATCCATTACTAGAGAAGCATCCATTAAAGCAAACAAGAATATTGATTCAGATTTAGATGATGTTGAGGCAAAATTTGTGAGAAGGTTAAAGAAAGGATCAAGAAAATATCAAGGAAAGCTTCCCTTCAAATGTTTTAACTGTGGTAAGATAGGTCATTTTGCATCTAAGTGTCCCCAATAGAAAAAGGACCAGAAATCTGATGATGAAAAGAAGTACAAATTCAAGAAAAATAGTAAAAAGAAAAGTTTGTGTGCAAACAATGACAATTCCTCAGAAGACATAGAGAGTGATTCATCATGTGAAAACAAAGTGAATGATTTTATGCTTATGGCTATGGGAGATCTTGACGATGAACAAACATGAGGTGAAATGGATGATGAAGAAGTTGTGGTGGATATGGAAGGTGAATTAATCAATGCTTTGGAAGAAATTGACAGACTCAGATGTAAGAAGAGAAAACAAAAACAATTGTTGATGCAGTTTAAAATGAATGGTGAAAAACCTGATGAAAATTTTTCTCTACTAAAAGTGGAGTTAAAAGAGGCAAAGAAAATAGAAGACATATTGAAACAATAGTTGTTAGAGAAGAAAGTGAGGTGTGAAGCCTTAGAAGAAGAGATAGTAAAAACCATAAAAGAAATGGAGAAGTTTAAGCCATTGTATCACCAAAATCTGCCAAGTATTAAAGCCTCAAAAGAATTAACTTCCATTCTAAATCAGCAAAGGAATCAAAAGTTGAAAGTTGGCTTGGGCTATGAATAAGGATCAAGTAGTGATCATCCAAGTAATATAGAACCCATAAAGTTTGTCAAAACTACAATCATTGACAACAACCACTCTGTAGAAAGAAAGAAAAAAAATCATCCACCAAGAAGGAATGAAAGAAAAAGTACCAGAACCGAATCTGTAGATCAAAGAGATAACACAAACACATTTTCTGATCAAAGAAATCATCAGCATGGAAGAAATCGACTACAACCTTTTTCCAGGTACAAAGGTTTTTTCTATGGTTATTGCTTTTTCTGTTCTAACTTTGGTCATAAAGCTGTAAACTGTTCTTTAAGATCTAGATATTTGAAATCAAGATACTCAAGGAATAATTATCTGCCAGAACAAAGATTGAGACAACCAAGAAACAAACAACCACATACTATAAATATTGTGATGGATGGAGGAAGGATGCAGGTGAAACATAACAATAGTTATGATCATAACAATCATTATGATCTATTATTCAATGAACCAGAATGTTACATCTATCATAACTATGGACATAAAGCTGCAGATTGTCACTTAAGGAATTGTAAGCCATATTCGAAGCCTACTGCTGAAAATTTCAAGATTTGGAAGAAGAAAGAAGATGAAAAGTGTAGACTAGTGTTATCATCCCAAAGACAAAATAATCCCTGGTATATTGACAGTGGATGTTCCAAACATATGACTGGAGACAAAAGTAAGTTTCTAACTCTAAGTGAAAGAAAATCAGGGAATGTAACTTTTGGAAATGATGCACTAGGAAAAATAAAAGGTAAAGGAATGGTAAGTTTGAGTAATGGCAAAGGGAAAGATCAAGATGTGTTGTTTGTAGAAGATCTGAAACATAATTTGTTTAGTGTCAGTCAAGTCTGTGACCAAGGATGTGAATTTGTTTTTACTTCTAAATATTGTAGAATAAAATCTGTGAATTCAGGACAACTAGTTGCAAAAGGGATAAGAACAAAAAACAATGTCTATGTGTTAAAAGAAGAAAAAGAAGAATGCTACTTAAGCAAGTATAATGAAATTTGGCTATGGCATATTAGACTTGGACACTTAAATTTTGATCATATAATCAAGCTCAAAAATAGTGGGGCAGTAAAGGATCTTCCAAAGATATCAAAGCCATATGATTATATTTGTAAACCATGCCAGATAGGAAAGCTTACTTGGACATAGTTCAAATCTAAAAACTTTCCTTCAACAGAAAAACCTCTCTAGTTAGTACATATGGATTTATGTGGACCATCAAGGAAAGAAGGTACAGAAAAAGAAAATTATTTTATGTTGATTATTGATGATTATTCTAGACTAACATGGGTTGCCTTTTTGAGGGAAATGTCTGAAGCATTTGAAAAATTCAAAGTGTTTAAGGCTCTAACTGAGAATCAAACAGGAAAAAGATTGAAAGCAGTAAGGTCTGATATAGGAGGAGAGTTTAGCTCATGGAACTTCAAAAAGTTTTGTGATAAACATGGAATCAAAAGAGAGTACACAATTCCAAGGACTCCACAGCAAAATGGAGTTGTTGAGAGACAGAATATATCAATACAACAAATGGAAAGATCAATGATGAATGAAAGGAACATACCTCAAACATATTGGGTGGAAGCAATTCATACAACTATTCATATCCTTAACAAAGCACATCTCAGACCACATAGTGACAAGACTCCTTATGAACTATGGTTTGGAAGACTTGCTTCAATCAAGCATTTTAAAGTCTTTGGGAGTAAATGTTACATTAAGAATAATGATGAAAATATTGACAAATATGATGACAGGGATGATGAAGGTATCTTCTTAGGTTATGTTACAAACAGTAAAGGGTACAAATGTTATAATAAGAGGTTGCATAAACTAGTTGATTGTATAGACATAAAAGTTGATGAAGAAATCTCGGTCAGAAATGTAAGCAGTGCTGAACCAAGCATAGAAGATATAGTTGAAGATGAATATGAACAGGTCCAAGGATCATAAAGAGAAGAATCTGAATTAGATGAATATACAAATACTCAGGCTGACATAAATCAGTAGAAAGAAACAAACTCACCTCTCAGAACTGTTAGAAAGAACCATCCTGGAAATCGGATAATTGGAGATATAAATAAAGGAGTCCAGACAAGAAGGAAATTGATTAAATATTTAGAACAATCTCGTGTTCCCCTTTTATCTATGATTGAACCTAATTTTTTTTATGAAGCCAACCAGCATGATGATTGGATTAGAGCTATGAATGAAGAGCTTGATCAGATTGAGAAGAACAGTACTTCGGATCTTGTTCCTAGACCTGAAGACAAGAATGTAATAGGTTCCAAGTGGGTGTTCAAAAATAAAAGGAATGCAAAATGACAAGTTGTTAGAAATAAAGCCAGATTGGTCTGTAAAGGGTATGCACAAGTTGAAGGTCAGGACTTTGATGAAACTTTTGTACCAGTGGCAAGATTGGAAGCCATCCGAATGTTTATTGCATATTCATGTCATAAGAACTTTAAAGTGTATCAAATGAATTTTAAATCAGCATTTGTTAATGGATATCTAGAGGAAGAAGTATATATGGAGCAACCTGAAGGATTCTCATTGACAGATAACCCTGATTATGTCTACAAGCTAAAGAAGGATTTATATGGACTGAAACAAGCACCACGAGCTTGGTATTATAGTCTGGAAATTTTTTTACAAGACGAAGGATTCAAGAAAGGTACTGTTGATAACAATCTCTACATAAAAACTGAAGGTGATGATTTACTAGTTGTTTTGATTTATGTAGATGACATTATTTTTGGCTGTAATAATGATTCCTCTATTCAGTGGTTTTCTAACTCTATGCAAATAGAGTTTGAGATGTCCATGATAGGATAATTGTCATATTTTCTTGTCTTACAAATAAAACAGAGTTCTGAAGGAATTTTTATCTCTTAAGAAAAATATTTGAAAGAGATGTTGAAGAAATTTCAGATGGAAGATTCTTTTCCTGTTAGTACACCTATGGTGGTTGGTTGCAATCTCATTAAAGATGACATTTCACCTGATGTTGATCAAAGGACATATAGATCAATGATAGACAACCTTATGTACATCACAACATCCCGTTCTGATATAATGCAAGCTGTCGGAATGGTAGTTCGTTATCAGTAAGCTCCTAAACAAAGTCACTTGGTAGGTATCACAAGGATATTCAAATACTTGAAGGGAACAATGACTTATGGTCTGTGGTATCCCAAAAATCATAATTTCCAGTTCACTACTTATTCATATGCAGATTGGGAAAATTGTGTGGATGAGAGAAAGAGCACCAATGGAGGTTCCTTCTTCCTAGGTGACTCGTTGGTAGCATGGATTAGTAAGAAGAATGGATTTGTTTCCTTATCAACTACAAAGGCAGAGTACATTGCTGCTGCTACTTGTTGCACTTAGATTTTATGGATGATTCAAACTCTTACAGATTTGAAGGTAAATTATACTGATCCGATTACAATTCACTGTGATAACACTCGTGCCATTAGCGTCTCCAATAATCATGTTCTTCTTTCCAAGACTAAGCATATCCCAATAAAATATCATTTTCTCAGAGAACAAGTTACAAACAGAGTTGTTCAGCTGAATTATATTCCTTCGACATAACAGATAGCTGATATCTTTACTAAACCATTAGTAGCGACCCCTTTTGGATATCTTCGTCAAAAGTTGGGGGTTATAACTTATTTCATCTAATCTGTTCACCTAGTCAGGGGGAGTACTTATTGAATATCTATTGTATTTCAAAGTTGCTCATAGTTGACAGGGGTAGTATGTACTGCAATAGCTCAGGGGGAGCATGTTTCTTCTTTGACATTGATGTCAAAGGGGGAGAAAGTGTTTCCATGCATTTTAAGGATGCTATAGTGGTATAATTGGATGTTCTTCAAGGGGTTTCAAGGGGTTTCCATCAATGCCAAAGGAGGAGATTGTTTGCATGTTTTTCAGACAAAGGCAGAGTATGCATGTTTTTCATTGATGGTGAAGATCACGATCAGTAGCACAATGACAATGATGGAATGGAAAGATCAATAGTGTAAGCTCAAAAGGAGGAGCAACAATGATCGTTGGATCCCATTCAGAATTCTCGATGACCATCAGATCCAAATTAAGACTAGAGGAGTGCATAGAAGAGGAGAACAGATCTCAAGCTTCAGATCTGAGTGTGAAGAACAACCATCATCGGATCCAAAAGAAGGAGTATGATATTTAAGTACAAGATGAAGCGGGCTTAGAAAGTCCCGAAAGTAGGAGGATCATTGATCCAAGAAGGACACGTGGAAAATAGTCAGAGCATGTCAAAGGTTTCGTTTCAGAGTTTTGCAGATCGGGAAATCCAAAGGAAAGAGGTTCTCTAGCCACTCGAACTCATGATATGCAAAATCACAATAACAATCCTGACCATTGGAGTCATATGACACATGGCAAGCGATTGGAATTTCGGTGACTTGTACATTGGAGGAGTCAATGGAGCATGGTTTGGGAACTTGCGATATGATATATCCCGAAATGATCCGAGCTGTTGAATTGAGGGTTGATATGAACCCTTGGATTGAGGTATGTTGTGGACCATTGGATGTAGAGGACACATGGAGAGTGATTGGAATCTCACTGACTGGAAATTCAAAGGAAAGAAATCCTATAACCTTCCAACTTGCGATATGAGAAATCGTGATAAGGACTGGCGCATGGTCATAGAAAAGGTCACATTGTTGAAGGATTAAGGGAAGGAGCTAATTACTAAGCTCCATTTCGGGGATCGCAACTTGGAGTGTTAAGACCCTTCATTACAGGAATCCCGAAACGCGAGATCGTGATGAGATCTAGACCATCAGATCATTAGATATCTCGACCGTTGATCAGGCTCGATGAAGTTCATAAGTTCACAAAATGCAAAACCCTTTTGGTATAGGCTATGGTCACTGCCAATGGTCAGGTGAGAGGGAGGAGCTAGTGGATCTAAGCTCCATTTCAGGGATCACAACTTGGACCATCGAGACCCTTTGACACAGGATTGACAAAATGAGAAATGTGTTGGAAAATATTTAACAGACAACAAATGCTTGTCATTGATGGCAAGTACATCAATGAAGATGGCATGAGTACATAAAGTATGTAATAGATGGGCATTTAGACAACGAATGCTTGTCATTGATGGCATTATGAGAAGACGCTGCAGAGAAGATTCGAATAAGCTCAGAAGAGATAGTGCAGAGGATTGTTGGCAAGAATAGCGATGGCAAAGATCAGCATGATCAACAACAACAGCGATCGTTGGATCAACAATTCAGAATTCTCGATGACTGTCAGATATCAATGTAGATAAGAAGAGTGCACAGATATGGAGGATAGATCTCGGGCGTTAGATCCGAGCGTGAGGATCAACCATCGTAGGATCCAGGAGAGTTTGCACGATATTTAAAAGTGCAAGGTGAAGTGAGTTCACGAAATCTCGAAATCCCGATGCAGACATAATGAAGACTTGCGAAATCACGAAAAGATCCTAACCGTCAATACACCAAAAGATGTGGACCGTTGATCTAAGCTCCATTTTGGAGTTTCACCTATCGCAACTTGGAGTGACAAGACCCTCCATCGAAGGAATCGTGAGATGTGAATTCACGATAAGATCTGGACCGTAGATTCATCGAGATCGTGGACCATTGATGTAAGATCCATTTCAGATTTTCACCTATCGCAGCTTGGAGTGACAAGAACCTCCATCGAAGGAATCACGATATGCAAAATCGTGATTTAATCACAGCCATCAGATTATGGTGTGATCTGGACCATCGATCCAACTTCATTTCAGAGTTTTGTGGATTGCGACTTGGAGAGTCGAGATGCCTCATCTCTAGAATCATGATATCCGAAATCACTATATGATTCGAGCCATTGAATCAAGATTAGATCTGGACCGTCGAATCATAGGACAAGTCGCTAACTTGGAGTCAACGGAGCATGGTGTGGAAACTCGTGAGATGCGAGATCGCGATAAGATCTGGACCATCGGATCTATGGAGATTTCAACTGTCAATCAAACTCAATGAAGTTTATAAACTCGCGAAATATACAATGTCTTTTGGCACAGCCTATGGTCACCGCCGGTGGTTACGAGAAGGGAAGGAGTCAGTTTAGATAAGCTCCATTTCGGGGTTTCGGGGATCACAACTTGGTGAGTCGAGATGCCTCATCTCCAAATTCACGAAATGCGAATTTGTGAAAAGAACTTTATGCATAAGCGCTTGGTCATATCCATGGTCATATAAAGGAAGGAGCTAGCGTAGAAAAGATCCATTTTGGAGCTTCAAAACTCGTGACATGGAGACTTAAGATGTCTCATCGCAAAATATCTGAATTGCGAAAGTGCGAAATGGATAAATAACGCAAGAACCCATCAGAGTTAATCCAACGATGGAGGTGACCATGAGCACGATCGGAGGGATACTGATGCACGACACAGTGAAACTGCCAGAAACCATTGATGGTGTCTGCTAGAGAATTCGAAGAGACCTCTGTGTGATCGCTAGAGGAGATGAAGAGTCTCCAAACTTCGTCCAGTGAAGGAAGGCAACTCTTAGAGAGATTGACAGGTGGATGAGAATTGAAGTCTGTAGCTGAAAATAGAAAGGATAAGCTCATCGAAGACATAGAAGATGAAGATCCTCAACTGCCAGAGAAGCTGTGAAATCTAGATAGAACACCCAGTGATGTTGAACACGTGGGAAAAACTGTCGAAAAAGCTGAAGAGTCGTGATAATGATGAGGCAGAGCACTCGAGATGTGGAGGTTTTTGGCGCAGAGTGAGCATGCGGAGGATGGGGGATATTGCATGCACAAAGAGCACAGAGACAATAAGGATGTCGAAAAAACAAATAGAGGGATGTTGAGTGGCGGTGTAGTAGAACTCAGGGGTGTGCAAGGAGGCAAAGTGCAGGAGCAGAAATGCACAGTTCAAGAATGGTGCATTGAAGGGATATGGTGCATAGAGCATAAAAGGAAAAAGAACAGAAAGTGCAAGGAGCGTGCAAAATACACTGATGCAGACAAGGCATATCAGTGTAACAGAACAACGACAAGGCTAGTAGGACATTAAATAACTTTATATCATTGTAATAAGTTTTAGTAACAAAGAAATTATAATTCAGGGTGGTTGGGAGGTGCTAGGGAGGACTGGTGTCCTCAGAGGTTCAAGTGGGTGCTTGAACACAGGGAGTTGGTGCTTCCTTCTAGTTGGTGCTAGAGAAACCAGGGAGTTGGTGCTTCCTTCTAGTGGGTGCTAGATAAAAACAGAGAGTTGGTTCTCTCAGCAAGTTGCATCTTGCAAAACAGAGGTTGTAGCCTCACAATGAGTTGGTGCTCAAATGTATGATAATGTAAAGAATCTAAATGATACTTATCATATAAAGAAGAAGAGGTTTTTACCCTGTATGGGTTTCCTTGGTAAATATCTGTCTCTGTGTTTCTCATATATGTGACTGATGCTGAATGTGCCATTGTTCATTTCCCTGCATTATTGTGATCATCATTGAGTGTCTTGTAAATGTTTTAAAACAAGCATAATTGTTTAAGCACGGTGACAACTGATTCACCCCCCTCTTAGTTGTCCAACAATTGGTATCAGATCAAGCCCCTTTTATCCAAGGGTAGATCCTAGAGCTTAAACATGTCAATCCATGAAGGAAATTCAACCAATAAGGCCCCTTTGTTCAATGGAACAAAATTTTCCTTCTGGAAAGTTAGAATGAGAACCTACATAATGTCGTTAGGTGCAGATGTCTGGGATGTGGTAGATATTGGTTATGTAAAGACAATTGTGCTAGCTAATAAGGATGACAAACTATAATTTAGCTTCAACGCTAAGGCTATGAATTCTATCTTGAGTGGGCTTGCAGAAGCAGAATTTGTAAAAGTTATGCACCTAGGAACTGCCAAAGAAATGTGGGACAAACTCATTAGCAGCTACGAGGGTAATGAGAAAGTAAAGGATGCAAAGCTTCAAACCTACAAAATACAGTTTGAACAACTGAAGATGAAGGAAGATGAAACTGTTGGAAAATACTTTCTAAGAGTAGAAGAAATGGTAAATGCAATGAAGGCACTTGGTGAAACAATTGATGAACCTTCTTTAGTTCAGAAAATCTTGAGATCTCTCCCAGATAGGTTCAACCCGAAGGTCTCTACTATAGAAGAACTTAATGATATAAAAACCTCGGGGTTTGATCAACTTCTAGGAAAATTGACTTCATATGAAATGAGAATAGTTAAAGATAAATCTACCTCCAGAGAAGCATCATTTAAAGTAGACAAGAATGAGGATTCTGAGCCCGATGAAATTGAAGCAAAATTTGTAAAGAGACTGAAGAAGGGATCAGGAAAATACAAAGGTAAACTGCCTTTCAAATGTTTCAACTATGGTAGGATAGGTCATTTTGCAAATAAATGTCCCCACAAAGGAAAGGATGAGACATGTGATGATGAGGAGAAGTACAAACACATACATTTCTTTAAAGAGAAAAAATTTAAGAAGAAAAGTCTGTGCGTAAACAATGATGATGATCCTTCAGATGATGAAGAAAATGACTCCTCTATTGAAGATAAACTAAATGAATTCATACTTATGGCCAAAGAGGATTATGATAATAAAACCACAAGAAGTGATGAAGAAGAAGCTATGGTTGACATGGAAGGAGAACTGATCAGTGCACTGGAAGAGATTGACAGACTAAGAATCAAGAACAAAAAGAAACGACAATTGTTGATATAGTTCGAGAAAGACAGTAAAGAACCTGATGAAGACCTTGTCTTACTAAAAGTAGAATTGGAAGAGGAAAAGAAAATTGAAGAAATTCTAAAACATCAGCTATCAAAAAAGAATGCAAGATGTGAAGCATTAGAACAAGAAGTAGTGAAAACGAGGAAAGAAATGGAGAAGTTTCAATCCTTGTATAATTAGAATCTGTCAAGTATCAAAGACTCAGAAGGATTGGCCACCATTCTGAATCAGCAAAGGAATCCAAAGCTGAAAACTAGCTTGGGTTATGAAGAGGGATCAAGCAGTGGTAAGCCAGGAAATGAAGAACCCATCAAGTTTGTCAAAAGTACAACCAATGACAATAACCAACCTGCAGAAACAAAGGAAGACAATCAGTCGCCCAGGTCAAGTAAGGTAAAAGATGCCAGATCTGAATCTGTAGAACAAAGAAGTAATGCACTCACTGCTGAAAGACGTCATCAGCCTGGAAGAAATCGACTTTCTCAAAGAAGACAACCATTTTCCAGGTACAAAGAATTTTTCTATGGCTATTGTTACTACTGTGCTAACTTTGGTCACAAAGTTGTAAATTGTTCCTTAAGACTTATATATGAGCAATTAAAATTTCAAAAGAACAAATACTTGCCACAACAAAGAATGATGCAGCCAAGTAACAAACCTTCACTGATTACCAATTGTCAAATTAAGTCCAAGGATATGCAACTAAAGAGGTCAATAAATAATCAACAATCAATGAGTAGGCAACGCCGCACCAATAATTTTGAACTATTGAACAATGAGATTGAATGCTACATCTATCATAACTATGGACACAAATCTATTGACTGTCGTCTAAGGGGATATGAACCAGATTCAAAATCCCCTGCTGAAAATGTTAAGTTTTGGAAGAAGAAGGAAAGTGACAAGTGTGGATTAGTGTTGTCCACTCAAAGAAAAACGAATCCTTGGTATATAGACAGTAGATGCTCCAAACACATGATGGGAGACAAAGGAAAGTTTCTCTCTCTAAGTGAAAGCAAATTAGGAAACATAACGTTTGGAAATGATTCTCCAGGGAAAATAAAGGGCAAAGGGATGGTGAGCTTAAGTAATGGAAAAGGAAAATCCCAAGATGTTCTCCTTGTAGATGGGCTGAAACATAATCTGCTCAGTGTAAGTCAAATGTGTGATAGAGGATGTGAAGTGGTGTTCACATCTAAGGACTGCAAGATAAAATCTATAACCTCAGGACAAGTGGTGGCCAAAGGCATAAGGACATAAAATAATGTATATGTGTTGAAAGAAAATAGAGAAGAATGTCATCTAATCATACATGATGAAAGTTGGTTATGGCATAGGAGACTTGGACATCTAAACTTTGACCACTTAATCAAACTCAAAAAACTCGAGGCAGAAAAGATCTTCCGAGGATATCAAGGCCCCAAGATTCAATGTGTAAACCCTGCCAAGTAGGGAAGCAAAAAAAGACACAATTTAAGTCCAAGAGTTTTATTTCAACAGAAAAACCACTCCAACTAGTTCATATGGATTTATGTGGACCATCAAGACAAGAAGGCACAGGGAAACAAAAATACTTCATGTTGATTATCGATGATTACTCCAGACTTACTTGGGTTGTCTTTCTCAAAGAAAAAACAGAACAGTGCAGGAAATGGCCAGGTCAATGATGAATGAGAAGAACATTGGTCAAACCTACTGGGTAGAATCAATACACACAATAGTCCATGTGCTTAACAAAGCCCACCTCAGACCACAAAGTGACAAGACACCTTATGAATTATGGTTTGGAAGACCTACCTCAATCAAACACTTCAGAGTCTTTGGGAGTAAATGCTACATAAAGAATAATGATGAGAACCTTG
>ML786333.1:1102125-1126638 GCA_009831015.1 Picea engelmannii | reverse complement strand
AAGATTGCTCCAACCGCATCCCATCCCTGAACAAAAATGGGAAAGCATTTCGATGGATTTTATTACAAGGATGCCCCAGGTTCAAGGGAAGGATTATATATATGGTGGTTGAAAGGATTACTAAATTCACCCATTTATTTTCCATATCATCCAAATACTATGCAACACAGGTAGCATAATTGTTCTTCAGAGAGGTATTTCAACCGTATGGACTGCCCAAGACAATTGTCAGTGATCGAGACAACACATTCATGGGGGGTTTTGGGCATGAGATGGTCAGAATTGTAGAGACATAATTAACACCCAATACTAGTTATCACCCTCAAACTGATAGGAAAAACGAAATTACGAATAAATGGATCGAGGGGTATTTGATAAATTACGTTTCGGGGAAACAGAAGGCATGGATCAAATGGCTTCACTTGGGTGAGAATTGTTATAACACCACCTAGCACATGTCGATCGGGATGGAACCTTTCAAATATTTATATGGTTATGATGCCACCAGCTTTGTGGATCGAGCATTTAAGGACAATCGAGCACCCTAAGCCAAATATTGGATTTAGGATATTCAGGACATCTTGCGAACTCTCAAAGATAACTTACAGATGACACATAATCAGTAGAAGATGTATGTCGATAAGCATATAGTGGAGCATATTTTGGAGGTGGGGGACTTGGTATACCTTCGCTTCCATCCATACATGTATTGATCATTGAAAATGAAAGGGGAAAAGAAATTGAAGCCACAATTCTATGGTCCCTACAGGATTTTGAGGTGAGTCTGGGAGGTAGCTTATGACTTAGAGATTCCAAAGGGGTGTAAGATACACAATGTATTTCATGTTTCATGCCTTAAGAAGGTAGTGGGACAACATGTTGTCACCTCTACATAGCTTCCACCATTGGATGATGAGGGGCATTTGATTCTAATTTTGGAGGAGGTGATGGCTACTAGAGAGAGGAAGTTAAGGAACAGGAGCATCAAAGAGTACCTGAAAAAATGGAAAAAATTGCCTATCAAGGATGCCACTTATGAAGAAGAGAAGATATTGCAACATCCTAGGTTGCAATTTCTTGAGGACAAGCAATCTCAGGCGGGGAGGACTGTAATGTCCCGGTTGGCCTATGAGGGATAAAGAGTGGTTCCTCTAGCCTAACTTGGTTCTCGTAGGCTAAGTCGGAAAAGTCACCTAGGAAACTCAACTTTTTCCTAGGAAAAAATGTTATAAGGTAAAAAAAAGGAAAAAGGGGGGACATAGGTCTTATAAAAATTAAGTCACTTAAAAATTATAAAGTGTGCAAGAATAAGTGAAATTAAAAATAAAGTAAAAGTAAGCTGAGCGGGAAATAACCCAATGGAGAAATAAAAGAGGGGAAATTAGGGGGTGCCCCTCATTCTTTCATTTTTTCTCATTGATAGAATAGATTTGGAGAGCTCTTGGAGAGTTTTCTAGTGTTTTCGTAAAGCCTTTGCAGTTATCTCTGGTTTCTATGTTGCAACGATACACCCTAGCTAGTTTTTGAAGAGATCACTTCATATTTGTTGCTTGTGCTTCAGTGTGGTTAAGTTTCCATCATTTGGCAGTGCAATTTTGTGTGTAGAAGTCGATGGTTGTTGTGTGAGATAAGTTCCCCCCATGTAGGAAGAGTTTTCCTTAGTGGGTAGAGTTATCTCATTCAAGGATCAAGCTTCCTTGAAGTTGAATCATATTTATTTCTTTAGACCCAAGTTCTGGCATGTGGAGCGATTTTATCTACTACATGCTGAGTTTTCTCACTAGTTGCTCGTTTTCCCTTAGTGTTGGGTGAGTCCTTGCTTCCCTGGTTGGATTTTTTTACCTTGGGGATGATTTTACCCCTTGTTGGGTTGTGCTAATACTTGGGAGGTTGATTTACACCATTGGGGTTGAAGATTACTTGAAGGAACATTTCACCTCTATGTTGGGCACATTTCTGAGTTTCCAGACGGAGATATTTTCATAGAAAGATTTAGTTATTCAGCTAGAGACCATATACTCTCAAGTGGGGATGCATTTCATATATGATGGTCACATATTTCACATTGGAGTTCAAATTTATCTGCTGGGAGAATTATTATTAGGTTTGGGAGCTGGAATCTTCGTATGTTGGGTCGAATACTCTGTTACAAGCTTACTGGGCACTAGTGCCTCCAACCATTACCTACAGGCCACTATAATACTTCAATTTGTTGCATATTATTCATTACAGGTGGCCTTATCTCTTGTACATCAAGCCATTTTCCAACTGTAAGGCCTGTGCATACAGAGTCGAGTCATAAGAAAATAAATATAAATACATAAATTATTTCTAATTTACTTCTTTATTTACTGTTCCATAATAATAATAATGTTAAGCAGTATAATAATGAACAACAACATAATGAGCATAATGAAAAACAACATAATGAGCATAATGAAAAACAACATAATGAGCATAATGAACAACATAATAAGCATAATGAACATCACAATAATGAAAAATAACATAATGAGCATGAGGTATTTACCTCAACCCAATTTTCAACCTCAAGCTTATGAATCCTACCCAAACTGAGTAAACTCCCAACCAACTAGGAACAACCTCTCCAGCTCCCTAGCCCCAGGAATCCTTACAGTTTCCTAGCCCCTGAGCCCAAAATTCCCAGCAATCACGATGCCCCTGTGAGAGTCCTCAAGAAAAGTTGTAAGCAAAATTGTTGCAACCATAAACTGTTTCCTTCCCTCCTCCTTCTTCCTCTCCCAATTTTCTTCCCTTCCATAAACCAAAAATATCACCGAAACCAAAAGCTCGCCTTCCCTAGTCCTCTCTTCTCCCTTATCTTCCTCCCTCCAAATCCTTTCTCCAACCGCCTTACCCCTCATTAATTCCTCAACCACCTTATCCCTCCCATTAATTGGTTCAACTACCAATAATAACTATATTATAATAAAGTCTCCATAAATCTATTTTAATAATTCATTAAACTAATATTTATCATTCATGATAATTAAAGAATTAATTAGGCTTGTTACATACACCCACCCTTCAAGAAACTTCGTCCCGAAGTTAGGTTAATTTACAATACAAGGGAAATGACACATGGTTTATACATTCATATCCAATAAACAACATCATCATTAAACAAAAAAAAACTTATACATACTAGTGTACATGTGCAAGAAATGCATGTGTATCTAGCACATACAAGGCTCACACATGTACTAATGACAATAATTATTACACCTATATTAATTCTTGTATGCATCCAATCCAATCAACAAGACCATTCACTTCATAAATGATAATAAACCAATTAAAATGTTCCCAAAATCCATTAATTACAATAATTTAGCATAACAACATTCACTTAGACAATTGTAGTTCAGTTAAGTAATTATGAATATACATATATACATATTTTATTTTCAAAGGGGGAAAACAATAAATTCCACTATAAGGAAAAACTCCCATACACTCCCAACTATTTCTATTCATCCTTCGTACCTAACTTACTTCCATCTTCCATCCCTATCCTTCCTCTGCTGGACTATCTTGAAGTGTCAAATTTATTGAACTAACTCCAAATAGAAACCATAAGCGGAAGTGTCACTCTCTTGACCAAGATTCCCCAACAGGCAATTGATAGTCATCATCACATGTCTAGGGGAGCCTGAGCTAACACCGTACTCCCATGAATATAGGTTTCAGAGGATACACGGTGGGAAATGCCTCCACCCCTCCTGTAGGACTAGGATCCACACCCTAACATGGAATATACAGTGGTGTTGTGTTGCTAGGAATTTTGTCATCGTCTATTCCGTTTTTAGGTAGTATCACCACCTAAAGAACCTACATTGGTCCATATATCATAGCAATGCATTCGAACCAACATAATTTCACATACAAGGATTCATACCATATTGTTTCTCAGTCAGTGTTCATGACATCCACTTTTATTATTATTTCCTTTGGCCATTTATTAGCCCATTGACCTGCATATTAGTCTATAACACAAACGCATACATATCTATGCATTATAATCATGTAAATGAATTCAACCATAATATCGACTCGGTATCCATGTACCAACAACTTTAATTACAAAATTTTCAAGTTAAAAATAGATTGCATGATATTCATTATCATTCAAATAACGTTAACCATTCATAGAATTGACATTCACATAATAGATTGCATAGTATCCATCATCATTCAAATAACGTTAAACATTCATAGAATTGGCATTCACATAGTAGATTGCATAATATCCATCATCATTCAAATAACGTTAAACATTCATAGAATTGACATTCACATAATAGATTGCATAATATCCATGATCATTCAAATAACATTAAACATTCATAGAATTGACATTCACATAGGTTCCTACATCTTAAAAGTTCAAGTGTATCATTAATAGTTTCACAGTGAATATAAAATAAAGGTGATTAGGCCTTAGGTAATCCTAGTTGTCGAAGTCAAAAGGTGGCGTTACATACACCCAACCTTCAAGAAACATTTTCTCGAGGTGGTCAAAAAAGTGAGGGATGATCTTGTTGTAATGTCTCAATATCCTCCCAAGTAGGAGATACTAGAATATGCTTGTCCCATTGGACCTTAACTTGGTCTACTAGATGGTTCTTGAGTTGTCAGACTCTATGGTCCAATATGCGTAACGGTTCTATCGTGAGGGTTCCTACATATGATACCTACAATTCCTTCCAATTTAGTTTATGAGATTCGTCAACAACATAATGACGTAGAAGAGATACATAAAAAACATTATGAGTTTTATGCAAGTGGGGTGGAAGTACAAGACGATAGGCAATGAGTCCAATTTTCTCTTAGATTTTGAAAGGTCCTATAAATAGAGGTGACAACTTTGTCCCCTTCTATTACCCATGATTTTGGTCGTCATGATGATGTATTGATGATGGTGTACTCAGGCTCTTCATAACAACTTTCTCCTGAGAAAAGTTACTTTTATCTCTTCCCAGAAAACTCATTTTTGAAGAAGGTTCGCAGGTTGCTAATATATTTGTGTGCGATAATGACCCATTCTCGTAGGCTGCTTTAAGCCAGGATGCGAAATTCTCACACTGTGTTTAATAGCCAGGGTGCGAACTCTTCCTAAAGCATGGAAAAAGATGAATTCTTGATGTTTCTAGAAGGGAATCTTCTAGAAGGATGGGTTGGCATTCGAATGGTTATCCTTGTACTGGATTCCCTGATATTGTGGGATCATTCTTATCCAAGTAACTATCTCATTCTCTCCTATATATTGAGGGAATTCTCCTGGAAAAGGTTAAGCAAGATTCATTGGAGAATTGGTGAAAGAATTGTGTGAAGGACTTAGCTTGAACAACAACTTGGAGACTCTATCAAGTCTATCAAGAGGATTTTATCTTCTTTATGCAAGGATTGAGCAAGTGTGTGTGTGTTGGAGCCAAGAGCCATCGAAAAGAAGCTTGCGACATCAAGGCTATCAGGTTGTAATCTTTACTTTCAATTAATATGATACAATGGCATGTCCCTTTCCCATAAAGCTATTCTCACTTTATTGTGTAATTCCTTGATCATACACATAAGTTGACTGTTGAATATATTGTGCTATCTTCACTTTGGTTGGTTTGTGTTGTCTTGGTCTTGACCTCACGAGAGCACCAGAGCAAAGAGGGAGAAACAGAGACCCTAGGAAGCGATATAAAGGTATGTTACTTGTTCCTTCCTACTAGTTAATTCAATGGTCAAAACTTAGGGAAAGAGTCATGTCCTTTCCTGTTTTGTTCTAGATCCAGGTGGATCTAGGGAGATCTGTTAGTGTCCGCACCTATCGATTAGTTCGATAACACCTTCCCAAACTTAATGGTACTCTTATTAGGCCTTATACGAATGAAAATTTTATCTCCCACTTTATAACTTCGGTTAGTCCTATGTGCATTAACATAACTTTTCTGTCTATCATGTGCTTCCTTTAGTCTCTGCCTAATCTAAACCACCTATTCCTCCATCTCTTGAATCAATTCTGGCCCAACTATCACTCATTCCTATAACCTTTCCCAACTCAATGATTTTCTTCATGGCCTTCCATACAGAGCTTAGTAGGGTGGAATTCCAATAGAGCTATGAAAACTGTTATTGTAGGCGAACTCTACCAAAGGTAGGTACTTCTCCCAATGGGTTTGATTATACATAACATACATCCTAAGCATGTCTTCCATGACCTGATATACTCTCTCAGTCTTCCCATCTGTTTCAGGATGATAAGTTGTGCTTAAGTTCAACTACGTCCCTAACGTGACTGCAAACTTGTCAAAAACCTAGAAATGAATCTGAAGTCCCTATCTGAAATGATCTTCTTGGGTATCCCGTACAAATGGATGACCTCAGTTACAAACACACGTGACATTATAAGTTTCTCTAACCGAAATAAAATGAACACTCTTGGTCAACTTATCAACTATCACAAGAATGGCATTGTGTCTATGCGATGTGAGCAAAAAACCCACAAAACAATCCATAAAAATGACTTCCCATTTGGACATAGGGGCATCATGCGGTTGTAGGAGACCTACCAGGTGGTGGTGGCCAACTTTCACTTATTGACACTCTAGGCACTTGGTGATGAAATGGACTACATCACGCTTCATGCTTATCCAGAAGAAAATCTTCTTCATGTTTGCGTAAATTTTCTTCACACCTGGATGCAAACAATAAAGTGCTCTATGGGATTCTTTTAGTATGATGCTTAGAATATCCCCACCTTTGGGGATGTACATCCTTCCTTGATATCTTAATAGTCCATCTACTTCCAGGATATATCCTTGATACTTTGGATCTAATTGCCTCCCACTTTGGAGGGTTGAAGTAACCTTTAAATACCAACTATCTTCAAGGAGTTGTGTCAACACACGCTCCCTCAGATTAACTTTTAAGGGTACCAAAGAGAAGACACATGATCTCCTACTCAAGGCATCCATGACCACATTCTCCTTTCCCTTGATGTACGTAATTCCAAAATCTTACTCACTCATAAACTCACTCCATTGCCTCTGCCTAGCATTGATATCCCTTTGAGTGAAGAGATGTTTTAAACTTTCATGGTCCGTTTTGAGCTCAAAATTTCGCCCCACTAGATAGTGCCTCCAAAGTTTCAGAGCTATCATTACAACTACCAACTCTAAATCATGAGTAGCGTAAATCTCCGCGTGTTTCTTCAACTTCCTTGACGCATACACTATCACTCCATCCTGCATTAGCACGACCCCCAACCCTTGCTTCAAGGCATCCGTGCAGACTGTGAAGTCTTTTCCCATCTCCGACGCTCGTAGAATTGGTGCACTAGTTAGTAACCTCTTAAGCTCGATGAATGCACTATTGCATTCTTCTGTCTATTCATACTTGACCCCCTTGTGCTGCAAAGTGGTGATGGGTTTCTCTATTTTAGAGAACCCTTCCACAAATCTATGGTAATAACCTGCTAGCCCCATGAAGCTTCTTACCTCATGAGCATTTTTCGGCACTGACCGTTCCATAATGGCCTCTACCTTTTCTGGGTCCACAGAGATTCCTTCACTGGAAATGATATGACCTAAATAGTGAATTTATTTCTGGAAGAAAGAACACTTAGACAACTTTCCATACAATTTGTTCTCTCTAAGCGAGGACAACACCACTCACAAGTGTTCCACATGTTCTCTTTCATTCTTGGAATAGATGAGGATATCATCTAGAAAGACGTGTACAAAGTGGTCTAAGTACTTCCGGAATACACCATTCATGAGGCTTAGGAATATTGTTGATGCATTGGTCAAACCGAAAGGTACTACAACAAAATCGTAAAGCACAAACCGAGTTCGAAATGCAGTTTTAGGAATATCACCTTCCTTAATCCTTAACTGGTGATACCCTGATCACAAATCAATTTTTGAGAACACTGCTTCTCCTTTCATTCGATCAAAGAGATCATCTATTTGTGGCATCAGGTACCTATTTTTCATTGTAGCATGGTTCAAGTCCCTATAATCTATACACAGTCATAAGGAACCATACTTCTTCTTCACAAAAATTACCAGTGCACCCCAAGGTGAGACACTAGGCCTTATTAGCCCTAAGTCGAGTAGTTATTTCAACTGCATCTGCAACTCACAACTTTTTGGCACTGTCATCCTATACAGAGTCATGGAAATTGGCTTTGCACCATGTTTTAGCTCAATAGTAAAATCAAGATCCCTCTCTGGAGGTAACCTTGGAAACTCTTTCGGAAAAACATCCTTAAACTCTAACAATATTGGGTACTGATCCAAGGAGGGTCCTTTACTTTCATTCAATGCTTCCACTACATATAGTCGACACCCTTGCCTCATGCAACGTTTAACCTTCATGGTCAAGATAAAGCATAGACACACCTTCCTTAGTACACCGTGGATCTCTACTGGCCTTCTGTGATATCCCCAAAAATAAAATATTTTTGAAATTTAAATTCATTGGAAATTTATTCCGTTTTTAGTAAATTCGAATTTAGGAAATTTTTTCCATTTATGGAAATTTCGAATTTCGAATTTAATAATTGTAATTAATTAACATGATTGTTGGGAAGAGACATGATTTGACCCAACTAACTATTTGACTATGACACTTGTATGAAAACAAAATATTTTATATTAATTGCAGGAGGACAAATGGAACAACCATGTTGAATTTAGCTGACCATGACTCCACGAGTGGGGAACATGTTGGAACTACCCCTAGGCTAATTGTTACAAGTGGAAAATCAGGGATTTGGCCATTGGCAGCCGCTGAAAATCAGGGATTTAGAAAGCTGAGAAAATCCCCAAGGGAGGGAAAAAGACCTGGGCAAAATTGATAAATAACATATGTGAGGAGGCAGGATGCTGCCAAGTATGCAGAGAAAAGGGACTATGGATTTTCCTTGCTGTTTTGAGAATTGCTGAGTAAGTGTGAGGCAAGAGGATAACTACTGGAATTGTGGACATTGCTGAGGAGGAGTCTTCCAAATTCGCCCTCATGGATTCATGGTCAGGCCAGGGGGTGAATCGGGAAATAAATTTTGGCTTCCTATTCTACGGTTGGGAGGAACGTGGTTGTTCCCTTTGCCTTCCCGCAAAACTGGTTCAGATATGTTGATCTACTCCTTCTCTGTGTTAAATAATCATTTATACTGGTGATATGTATATGTTAATTCTGTATTGAAGTACTTCCATGGTAGAAATCTATCGTGTCATAATCCATTTCTGTAATAGGAAAAACTTGTTGGTTTGTAATCATTTCACCACTTTATGACGGCGGATCGGTGGCTGTCTTGACCCTTCAAGACATGAGGGTTCACTGCCAAGGAGTGGTCTCCTTAGCCTTTGCAGGCCACCAAATACCATCACCGACCTGATTTAATTTTTCCTAAGGTCGAAGGGGCAAGTTTTGTTCCCATAAATACTTGAATCATATTGTAATTCCGGACACAGAGGGTGAGATAGCTTGAAAGAATTTCCTGAATTGATTTGGTTAGTCCCTGTTTTGGAGGTTTTCTTTGCAATTATGATTTTCTGTTATTGAGTTTGTAAACTCATTTTATTTCTTAATAAATTCATTTTTTGAGCAAACACAGTAATTATTTGTTTTTACCAATTATGAAATCAGTCATTTATTTATTCCGAGTTTATTTGTTGGAGCATGTGATTTTAAAAAGAGATTAAATAAAAAATTGGTACTTCAGCATTCGGGACTTGCCTGCTACATATATGCGGAGTTCCTTTACTTTACCAAACACCGAAACCCGAAATTGTTGGGCCCACACCCTAATCTCATTTCGCAATTCAACATTTCTTATTTCATTTTGTTTGTGCGTCAGGTGTTCGTAAACCCCAAAATTCCGAACCCCGAAACCCCGAAGTGCTGGTCCCACATTCCTTTCACATATTTGCAATTCAGGAGTTGTTGTGTGTTGGTGTTTGGCATTTGAAATCGTGAAATCCCAAACCCCGAAACCCCGAGGTGTTGGGCCCACAATCTTCCCGCATTTTGCGATTTGGCAAACAACGTGGTCTTTTGTTTTTTTTTTGTGTTCGACATTTGTAATCGCTGAAGCCAGATTGACGTCTGGTTTTTCACAAACTCTAGGAACATAGTAGGAATTACTTGTTATAGGAACAACTCTTATGCTGTAATGAATGGATTGGTAGAAACGATGGAGGAGGTAGAATAGAAATAACAGATCATATTACAAGTCACTGTGTATAGAGCATGACAAGTACACAAATTATTGTATATGAAAGTATTAAACTAATTAAGCAGATTTTTAACGCGATTTTTTTCTTAGAGTTCTGCTTTCCATGAGGTCATACACCTTTAAGTATTCAAAATTTCCTAATTAGACTATTGTTTAATGGCATAAACCGTAGAGAACAAGAAGGGATCCTTCGAGTTAACTATGCTTTATGTGTAAGCTACTGGTGTGTAAGAATGAGACCCAAGTTAGGTAGATATACTTGCATGTTCATATTTTCTGTAAGTAAAGATGCAAGACCATAGCATGTAATTGAGCTTTCCAATTATTAAACCAGAATCAAGATGAAACTATACCTATGACAGTGCATCGCTCTATATATATCTAGAGAAATCTATAGGTATGTACATACTTATAGGTGGAAATAAGTACAGATGTTAATGGAGAGTTAAAGCGAATTCCCTACAGTAAGAATGATAATATATTCCTTTATATGCGCACATAGTAGACAACCAAATTACCTACTGTTCTAGCAGTCATGAAGATCCAACCTTGCATTTAAAAGCATAATTAAATGTGTAGAACTGATTACTTTGACAATCCCAAACTCCTTGTCCTTCCAACTCCCGGTCACCGAAATGCCGAAAAGGTATTAGTGTTTCTGGATCGCCCTTACCCTCGATCCACGTGGCCACCACTCTATGAAAACACGCTTAACGTCAAAGCGCTACCGGATTTTCACGATTCAGGGAATCGCGATGCAAGAATTCCTCATGTTCTAGGTCCTTCAAACTCCCAGACCCCGAAATGACGAAATCTCCCCCTTGAGAGATCAACGGTCCAGGTTCCTCTTGAACCGACAACCATGATCCCACTGGATCGACGATCCACAACCTTTCAGGATTTTCCCTGAACCTTGACCACTCGCCATGTGTCCTCCTTGATGAACGTTGTCGATCGTTTCGCAATTTTCGCGAACCGGGAGTTCACGATGTAGCGACTCCAAAATCACTTACAGCTCCAAACCCCGAACTTTGAAATAGAGAAATTCAATGCCTTAGAGTGTTGGAAGACACTCGGCCTTAATCTCCTCGCTGCTCTGCAAGATCCAACAACTCTCGCAAGTTTGGCACTTCTCCCCGAAGTGTCTCCACCATTCGTTTCAGTTTCTCTCCTGTGCGACCACCCAGAGGTTAAACTCTGTGTGCCTAGATCCTTTCTCTAAACCTCAAGGGTTCCTTCGACCTAAGTTTAGATATTGCTTATATACATATAAGTACGTCGGAGTAGTTTGAAAGTTAAGGGACGTGATATAATTATGGAAAGAATTTATCCACATAAGATTTTATGTTCGAAGTAAACTACACTGGTGTAATAATGTCATTATGGAAAGAAATGTATCTTACCTTCTTTTAAATTCTAAAGCATAAACGAAATTCAATTATGTCATAGAATTTATTTATTTATTTATTTTTATTTTTTATGGTGAATTTGAGGTACATTACATATGGTATCAGTGAAAAAGCTACAACATTGGGCCTAAACAGGGCCACATTAGCTACTTAGTATACATTTCGACGTATGTAAAACTAATAAATCTTATGGTTTCAAACATAAAGCCCTTTCTGTTTTTTTTTTTAAATTATGACGGCTGAGGAGGGTGCAGAATTCAGGATGGAAGGAAATCCGTAGCAAGGACCTCCGGGAGATCCAAGGCATAACAGTGATGGAATCTCACCCATGGAGGTGTTGGAAACAATGAGGAATCTTATTGTTGAACTAGAGGTTTTCAAGGCTGACAATGAAAAATTGAAGAAAGCACAGCAGGAACAACAAGAGATAAATGAAGTCCTTCTTCGTAGTATAGTAACCAAGAAAAGCCCAAAAGATGATAACCATGACGAAGAATTCAGCAAAAGGGCCTCCAAGAATTCTAAACCGAAAAAAAAATAAGGAGATAGTTCATCTGAAGGGACACCTTCAACTAAGGACAAAACTATACCAGACAGAAAAAAAAACAAGTAGACCACCTTGAAGCAGAATTTAAAAAGATTAAACCAGCTACCTTTGATGGAGAATCCAGGACATGGGAAGAAGATCAGGCGTGGTTGTTGGACATCAAAAAATACTTCCAGATCTACAACTATTCCAGCAACATGAAGGTCAGAATGGCCATCTACAATCTGAAGGGGAAGGCCAGTATTTGGTGGCAGGACCTGAAATTGGCCAAGGGCCTAAAGGAGAAACAATTGGAATGGTCCAACTTTAATAAGTATTTCAAGAAACAATACCTTTTTGAAAGCTATTATGAAAGGAAGACGAAAGAATTTTACGAGTTACGACTCGAACAGATGACGATGGAGGACCTTATAAATAAATTTCTGGAACTACTAAGGTTCATATGGTACATTCGGGAGGATAAGGTAAAAATCTAGTGATTCTTAAGTTGTTTACCACAGGCCTACTGGGACAAAATTGACTTTGACAGCCCCAAATCCTTGAGTGAGGTATTCAAGAAAGAAATAATGTGCTATGACCAATATAAACAACGGGTAGAGCTTCCCAAGACCTGGAAGGATAAGAAGAAATATAGAATGAACCAGTGGAAGAAGGGATACCAACTCCTTATCGGAATGCAGCAAAAAGTTTCCCAAAGAAGGATTTTCACTCCAATCATCCGAATATGCAAGGTAGCGGTAAACCGGTAAACCTGGGAACGAAGAAGTTTGGGGACAACTCTCGCGAGACATTAAAGTGTTGGGAGTGTGGAGAGCCTCATCTAAGGAGGAACTGTCCATGTTTATTGCAGCAAACAGAACTGTTGTTCACAATTTGCAGGAAGCCTTGACAATGGGAGATGTGGGCAGAAGTTTGCATTGGATAAATGCAGCCATAGATGGTCGACAAGATGACCACCAATCCTCGGTGGTAGAAATCGAAGGTAAAATCAATGAAACTTGAATTTCTGTTTTAATTGACCCTGGAGCTACGTTAAGTTATATTACTCCCGGTGTAGTAGAGTCAAATAAACTTAAGAAACTGAAGTACGTAAAATCATGGCTTGTACAACTAGAAATAGGCACTAAAAGGAAATTAGTTGACTTTATTTCTGATCTTGAGTTCAGCTTAGATGGTCAAAATATAAGGACCAATCTGAACATCCTACCACTAGGATAAAGTTATCATCAAGTTAGGATAAAGGATGAGGACATAAACAAAACAACTTTTCGAACAAGATACATACATTACGGGTTTGTATTCATACCTTTTAGACTCACTAATGCACCAGCCACATTTATGTGCTTGATGAACAACATTTTCAGTTAGTACTTAGACAAGTTCGTAGTAGTATTTATCGAAAATATTCTGGTTTATTCTAAAACAGAGGAGGAACATGATGAACACTTAAGAATATATCTGCAAACATTAAGAAAACAAAAACTATACGCAAAATTTGACAACTGTGACTTTTATCAAAAAACAATACAATATTTAGGACATGTCATTTCCTCAGAAGGTATTGTTGTAGACGCAGAAAAGATAAAAGACATTAAGGAATGGCCAGTACCTAAGGATGTGGCAGATATCCGGTCATTCATGGGAATCACTGGATATTATCGTAGATTTATAGAAGGGTTTTCCAAGATAGCCTACCCTATCACATCATTACAAAAAAAAAGGACCAAGTTTAACTGGTCGCAAAAGTGTCAAGACAGTTTTAACAACCTGAAAGAATTATTGACATCGACACCCATTTTGAAGGTAGCAGACCCAGATAAAGACTTCACAGTATGTGTTGATGCAAGTAAAGAGGGACTAGGTGGTGTTCTAACTCAGGAAGGGCACATGATTTGTTACGAGTCCCGGGAATTAAAAGAACACGAGTGAAATTATGTCACTCATGACTTAGAATTGGCAGCAGTAATACATGCCTTAAAAATGTGGCGACACTATATAATGGGCAGAAAATTCCTACTATTGACGGATAATAGTGGGGTGAAATATCTGTTTAACCAACCAGACCTTAATGCAAGACAAGCAAGGTGGCTAGCCTTCCTGAGCGAATTTGACTTCGAGGTCAGACATATCAAGGGTAAGGAAAATAAAGTAGCAGACACTTTAAGCAGAAGATTCCATGGGTTATTTGAGATAAATATCAGCAGGGAAGAAAGCGATTTGGCATAAAGAATAAGGATGACAAGTATTAACGACGGAAATTACACTAAGGTGATGGCAAAATTTCAAAACAATATCACAAACTCAGATAAACCATATCTAAGTATCAACACGAAGGGACTGTAACAATTTAAAAACGGACTTTACATACCAGATTCAATAGAATTAAAATTAATTTTTTTAGATGAAGTGCATAAGAAACCATATTCTGGCCATCCAGGTTACCAGAAAACGATAACAACACTCAGAAAACTATTTTACTGGCCTAATATGAAGGGTGAAACAACAGAGTACTTGGCTAGGTGCCAATATTTTCAGCAGGTTAAGGTCGAGCACCAACACCCATCCAGCCTATTACAACCATTACCAGTAGCAGAATGGAAATGGGAGACTATATCACTAGAATTTATAATAGGTTTTCCTAAAACTCAGAAACAAAATGATTCTATCATGGTTATAATCGATAAACTCAGTAAGTCTGTTGGCAAATATTTAACAGACATCGAATGCTTCTCATTGATGGAAAGTACAACAATGAAGGTGGGCATTATGAGAAGACGTTGTAGAGAAGATTCGATTAAGCACAGAAGCAATGGAAAGATCAGAGTAAGCAGAACAAAGTAAGCTCGAGAGGAGAAGCAACATTTCTGATCGCTGGATCCCATTTACAATTTTCGATGACCGTCAGATCAAGTGTTGATCTGGACCATTGATCCAGCTTCATCTCAAAGTTTCTCTACTCGCGACATGGAGAGGAAAGAAACATAACTATCAAACTCGTGAGATGCGAAATCACGATTTAATCGCAACCGTCAGATCAAGGTGTGATCTGAACCGTTGATCCGGCTCCATCTCCGAGCTTCACCTATCGCAACTTGGAGAGGCAAGAAACGTAACCACCGAACTCGCGAGATGCGAAATCGCGATATGATATGAGCCATTGAATTAAGATCAGATATGGACCATCGAATCATAGGACAAGTCGCTGACTTGGAGTCAATGGAGCCTGGTGTGAAAACTCGTGAGATGTGAGATCGCAATAAGATTTGGACCGTCGGATCTATGGAGATTTCAACCATCGATCAGACTCAATGAAGTTTTTGGCATAGCCTATGGTCACCACTGGTGGTCACGAGAAGGGAAGGAGTCAGTTCAGATAAGCTCCATTTCAGGGTTTCGGGGATCGTGACTTGGAGAGTCGAGATGCCTCATCTCCAGACTCACGAAATGCGAATTCACGAAAAACACTTTTTGAATAAGCGCTTGGTCATGGCCTTGGTCATATAGAGGAAGGACCTAGTGCATATAAGCTCCGCCTCAAAATTTCGGGGATCACATCTGTGAGTGTCAATACAAATGCTGAAATACCGAAAAGGTGAAATATCGCTATAACCGGTGGTCACCGCCTGCGGTCAGATAGAGGAGGGAGCTAGAGTAGCCAAGATCCTCTTCGGAGATTTCAACATGAAGATTCAATATGTATCATCATAGAATCTCCGAATTGTGAAAGTGCGAAATGCATAAATCATAGGTAATCGAATGGTGCAGATGAAACTGAAGGAGATCGAAGAGCTATTGTTGCACGTCACAGTGTAAATGCCTGAACCACTGATGGTGTCTGCCAGAGGACTCAAAGACACTTCGGGGTGATTGACAGAGGAGATGAAGAGTCTCTGGGAATATTCAAGAGGGATGAATTTACTCATGGAATCGATCGACAGCTGGAAGAGCATTGAAGCCTGTAACTGGAATAGAGAAGGTGAGCTCGTCTGTCACAGAGAAGACGCAGAGTCTCAATTTCCAGAGAGGCTGAGGAATCTTAGCATAACATACAGTAATGTTGAATGAGTGGGAAAATGGCCAGAGAAGCTGAAGAGTCACGATGATGATCAGACAGAGCACTCGAGTTGTGGAGGATATTAGTGCGGTATGCATAGATTTTGCATGCATTGCATGCACAAGGTGGACAAAAACTATAAATACATAGTACAAAGAAGATATGTGGTTGTTGTTGTTACTATTGGGATCGTTGTGGGTGTTGTTGCTGAAGGTGATTCATGCGTGAAGAAGGAGGGGACTGCAATAACTGAATTGAACAGAAGAGGATGTGTGTAGGAAGACAATGAGGCGGACAGAGCAATGAAATGAAGCAGAATAGTGATGAGTCTGATAAGCCATTGTTGAACATTATATCACTGTAGTAAGTTTCAGTAGAAAATATTGATAAAGCAAGGTGGTTGGGAGGTTCTAGGGAGGAATGGTGTCCTCATAGGTTCAAATGGGTTCCTGAACACAGGGAGTTCGTGCTTCCTTCTAGTTGGTGCTAGAGAAACCAGGGAGCTGGTGCTTCCTTCTAGTAGGTGCTAGAGAAAAACAGAGAGTTGGTTCTCTCGACAAGTTGCATCTTGCAAAACAAAGGTTGTAGCCTCACAATGAGTTGGTTCTCATATGTATGATAATGTAAAGAATGTAAATAATACTTATCATATAAAGACAAAGAGGTTTTTACCATGTATGGGTTTCCTTGGGAAATATCTGTCTCCGTGTTTCTCATATATGTGACTGATGTTGAATATTCCACTGTTCATTTCCCTGCATTATTGTGATCATCATTGAGTGCCTTGTAAATATTTCAAAAGAAGCATAATTTTTTAAGCACGGTAACAACTGATTCAGCCCCCCTCCCCCCCTCTCAGTTGTCCAACAATTGGTATCAGAGCGAGCCCCTTTTATCTAAGGATAGATCCTAGATCTTAAACATGTCAAGCCATGAAAGAAATTCAACCTATAAGGCCCCTCTGTTCAATGGAACAAACTTTGCCTTCTGGAAAGTTAAAATGAGAACCTACATAATGTCGTTAGGTGTAGATGTCTGGGATGTGGTAGATACTTGTTATGTAAAGCCAGTTTTGATAGCTAATAAGGATGACAAACTAGAATTTAGCTTCAACACTAAGGCTATGAATGCTATCTTGAGTGGACTTGCAGAAGAAGAACTTGTAAAAGTTATGCACCTAGAAACTGCCAAAGAAATGTGGGACAAACTCATTAGCAACTATGAGGGTAATGAGAAAGTAAAGTATGCAAAGCTTCAAACCTACATAATACAGTTTGAACAGCTGAATATGAAGGAAGATGAAACTGTTGGAAAATACTTTCTAAGAGTAGAAGAAATGGTAAATGCAATGAAGGCACTTGGTGAAATAATTGATGAACCTTCTTTAGTTAAGAAAATCTTGAGATCTCTCCCAGATAGGTTCAACCCAAAGGTCTCTGCTATAGAAGAACTTAATGATCTAAAAACCTTGGGGTTTGATCAACTGTTAGGAACATTGACTGCATATGAAATGAGAATAGTTAAAGATAAACCTACCTCCAAAGAAGCATCATTTAAAGAAGACAAGAATAAGGATTCTGAGCCCGATGAAATTGAAGAAAAAATTGTGAAGAGACTGAAGAAGGGATCAGGCAAATACAAAGGTAAATTGCCTTTCAAATGTTTCAACTATGGTAGGATAGGTCATTTTGCAAATAAATGTCCCCACAAAGGAAAGGATCAGACATGTGATGATGAGGAGAAGTACAAACACATAAATTTATTTAAAGAGAAAAACTTTAAGAAGAAAAGTTTGTGCGTAAACAATGATGATAATCCTTCAGATGATGAAGAAAATGACTCCTCTATTGAAGATAAACTAAATGAATTCATACTTATGGCCAAAGAGGATTATGATAATAAAAGCAGAGGGAGTGATGAAGAAGAAGATGTGGTTGACATGGAAGGAGAACTGATCAGTGCACTGGAAGAGATTGACAAACTAAGAATCAAGGACAGAAAGCAAAGACAATTGTTGATACAGTTTGAGAAAGACAGTAAAGAACCTGATGAACACCTTGTCCTACTAAAAGTAGAATTGGAAGAGGCAAATAAAATCGAGGAGATTCTGAAACAACAGCTATCAGAAAAGAAGGCAAGATGTGAAGCATTAGAACAAGAAGTAGTGAAAACGAGGAAAGAAATGGAGAAGTTTCAAGCCTTGTATAATCAAAATCTGTCAAGTATCAAAGCCTTAGAAGGATTGGCCACCATTCTGAATCAACAAAGGAATCCAAAGCTGAAAATTGGCTTGGGGTATGAAGAGGGATCAAGCAGTGGTATGCCAGGAAATGAAGAACCCATAAAGTTTCTCAAAAGTACAACCAATGAAAATAACAATCTTGCAGAAACAAAGGAAGACAATTAGCTGCCCAGGTCGAGTAAGCTAAAATATGCCAGATCTGAATCTGTAGAACAAAGAAGTAATGTGCTCACTGTTGAACGACGTCATCTATCTAGAAGAAATCGATTTTCTCAAAGAATACTACCATTTTCAAGGTACAAAGAATTCTTCTATGGATATTGTTTCTACTGTGCTAACTTTTGTCACAAAGCTGTAAATTGTTCCTTAAGATTTAGACATGAGAAATTAAGATTTCAAAGGAATAAATACTTGCCACAACAAAGAATGATGCAGCCAAGTAACAAACCTTCACTGATTGCCAATTACCAAATTAAGTCTCGGGACATGCAATTAAAGAGGTCAAGAAATAATCAACAGTCAATGAGTAGACAACACTGCACCAATAAGTTTGACCTGTTGAACAATGAGATTGAATGCTACATCTGTCATAACTTTGGACACAAATCTATTGACTGTCGTTTAAGGGAATATGAACCAGATTCGAAATCTCCTACTGAAAATGTCAAGTTTTGGAAGAAGAAGGAAAGTGACAAGTGTGGATTAGTGTTGTCCGCTCAAAGAAAAATGAACCCTTGGTATATAGATAGTGGATTCTCCAAACACATGACAGGAGACAAAGGCAAGTTTCTATCTCTAAGTGAAAGAAAATCAGGAAACGTAACCTTTGGAAATGATGCTCCAGGGAAAATAAAGGGCAAAGGGATGGTGAGCTTAAGTAATGGAAAAGGAAAAGCCCAAGATGTTCTACTTGTGGACGGGCTGAAACATAATCTGCTCAGTGTAATTCAAATGTGTGATAGAGGATGCGAAGTGTTGTTCACATCCAAAGATTGCAAGATAAAGTCTGTAAACTCAGGACAAGTGGTGGCCAAAGGCATAATGACAGAAAATAATGTATATGTGCTGAAAGAAAATAGAGAAGAATGTCATCTAAGCAAACATGATGAAATCTGGTTATGGTATAGGAGACTTGGAAATCTAAACTTTGACCACTTAATCAAACTCAAAAACCTCGAGGTAGTAAAAGATCTTCCGAGAATATCAAAGCCCCAAGATTCAATGTGTAAACCCTGTCAAGTAGGGAAGCAAAACAGGACACAGTTTAAGTCCAAGAGCTATACTTCAACAGAGAAACCACTCCAACTAGTTCATATGTATTTATGTGGACCATCAAGACAGGAAGGCACAGGGAAAGAAAACTACTTCGTGCTGATTATTGATGATTACTCCAGACTTACTTGGGTTTCCTTTCTCAAATAAAAAGCTGAAGCATTTGAGAAGTTTAAAATATTTAAGGCTTTAACAGAGACACAAACAGGCAAGAGGTTAAAGGCAGTAAGATCAGATCGGGGAGGAGATTTTATGTCAAGAGACCTCAAGGAATTATGCGATGAACATGGGATCAAGAGAAAATACACAATCCCAAGAACTCCACAACAAAATGGAGTTGTTGAGAGGCAAAACAGAAGAGTGCAGGAAATGGCCAGGTCAATGATGAATGAGAAAAGCATTGGTCAAACCTACTGGGTAGAAGCAATACACACAACAGTCCATGTGTTTAACAAATCCCACCTCAGACCACAAAGTGACAAGACACCTTATGAATTATGGTTTGGAAGACCTGCCTCAATCAAACACTTCAGAGTCTTTGGGAGTAAATGCTACAGAAAGAATAATGATGAGAACCTCGACAAATATGATGACAGGGCTGATGAAGGTATCTTCTTAGGATATGCTACAAACAGTAAAGGATATAGATTCTATAATAAGAGGTTGCGTAAAATCGTTAACTGTATTGATGTTAAAATTGATGAAGGAATCCCAACAAAAGAGGTATACAGTAATGAGTCTTCTACAGAAGACACAGCTAAAGCTGAAGATGAATAGGTCCAAGAATCAGAAAATAAAGACTCTAAATCAGATGAAGACTCAGACACTCAGAAAGACTCAAATCACCAGTCAACTACAAATTCCTCCTCCAGAATCATTCAAAAGAATGATCCTGCAAGTCAGATAATTGGAGAAAAAGACAAAGGTTTACAAACCAGGAGAAAGCTAGTCAAAACCACCGAACAATCTCATATAGCTCTCATATCCATGTTGGAACCCAATAATTTCAATGAAGCCAGTAAGAATGATGATTGGATTAGAGAAATGAATCAAGAGCTTGATCAAATTGAAAAGAACGATACTTGGGAGCTTGTCCCTAGACCTGAAGATAAGAATGTAATAGGTTCCAAATGGGTGTTCAAAAATAAAATGAATGAAAAAGGGAGAGTTGTTAGAAATAAAGCCAGATTGGTCTGTAAAGGATATGCACAAGTTGAAGGTCAGGACTTTGATGAAACCTTTGCACCAGTGGTAAGATTGGAATCCATCAGAATGTTTCTTGCTTATTCATGTCATAAAAACTTTAAAGTTTATCAGATGGATGTTAAGTCAACATTTCTTAATGGAGATCTAGAAGAAGAAGTATATATGGAGAAACCTGAAGGATTCTCATTGACAGATAATCCTAATTATGTTTGTAAGTTGAAGAAGGCCTTATATGGACTAAAACAAGCACCACAAGCTTGGTATTATAGAATGGACAAATTTTTACAAGAAAAAGGGTTCAAGAAAGGTATTGTTGACAATAACCTTTACATTAAGTCTGAAGGTGATAATTTACTAGTTGTTTTGGTTTATGTAGATGATATTATTTTTGGATGTACTAATGAATCATCTGTCCAGTGGTTTGCTAAATCTATGCAAACAAAATTTGAAATGTCCATGATAGGAGAACTATCATATTTTCTTGGCTTACAAGTAAAACAAAGTTATGAAGGGATATTTATTTCTCAAGAAAAATATTTGAAAGAGATGTTGAAGAAATTTCAGATGGAAGATTCTTCTCCAGTTATCACACCTATGGTGGTTGGTTGCAAGCTGAGTAAAGATGATATCTCACCTGATGTTGATTGAAGGACATATCGCTCTATGATAGGCAGTCTTCTGTACATCACAACATCCCGTCTTGACGTAATGCATGTTGTAGGAATGGTAGGAAGATATCAGGCTACACCTAAACATAGTCATTTGCAAGCTGTCAAAAGGATATTCAGGTATTTGAAAGGAACAATGACTTATGGTCTGTGGTATCCAAGAAATCAACATTTCCAGTTAATTGCTTATTCAGATGCAGATTGGGCAAACTGTGTTGATGAGAGAAAAAACACCAGTGGAGGAGCATTATTTCTGGGTGACTCATTAGTTGCATGGCTTAGTAAAAAGCAAGGATCCATTTCACTATCCACTACAAAGGCATAATACATTGCTGCTGCTAATTGCTGCACACAAATTTTATGGATGATACAAACTCTTGCAGATATGAAGGTAACTTACACTCATCCCATTTCAATTCACTGTGATAACACCAGTGCCATTAGTGTCTCCAAGAATCTTGTTTTTCATTCCAAGACTAAGCATATTCCAATAAAGTACCATTTTCTCAGAGAACAAGTTACAAATAGAATTCTTCAACTGAATTATATACCTTCTACAGAGCAGATTGCATATATATTTACAAAACCATTAGCAACAACCCCTTTTGGATATCTTCGTCAAAAGTTGGGGGTTATAATTTCTTGAGTCTAATCTGTTCACCTGGTCAGGGGGAGTACTTATTGAATATCTGGTGTATTTCCAAAATGCTCATAGTTGACAGGGGTAGTATGTTTTGCAACAACTCAGGGGGAGCATGTTTCTTCTTTGACATTGATGTCAAAGGGGGAGAAAAGAGTCCAGGAGGAGAGTCTGAATGAATGTGGGTGCTTGTGTTGCCATCAATTCCACAGGGGGAGATTGTTGACAAATATTTAACAGATAGCGAATGCTTGTCATTGATGGCAAGTACAACAATGAAGGTGGGCATTATGAGAAGACACTGCAGAGAAGATTCGATTAAGCTCAGAAGCGATGGAAAGATCATAGTAAGTGGAACAAAGTAAGCTCGGGAGGAGAAGTATCATTTCTGATCGTTGGATCCCATTTACAATTTCCGATCACCATCAGATCAAGTGTTGATCTGGACTATTGATCCATCTTCATCTCGGAGTTTCGTGACTCGCGACATGGAGAGGCAAGAAACATAACTATCAAACTCGCGAGATGCGAAATTATGATTTAATCGCAGCCGTCAGATCAAGGTGTGATTTGAACCATTGATCCAGCTCCATCTCGTAGCTTTGCCTATTCCGAATTGGAGAGGCAAGAAACATAACCACCAAACTCGCGTGATGCGAAATCGTGATATGATCTGAGCCATTGAATTAAGATCAGATCTAGAACGTCGAATCATAGGACAAGTCGTTGACTTGGAGTCAACGGAGTCTGGTGTGGAAACTCGCGAGATGCGAGATCGCGATAAGATCTGGACCGTCGGATCTATGGAGATTTCAACTGTTGATCAGACTCAATGAAGTTTATAAAATTGTGAAATATAAAGAGCCTTTTTGGCACAGCTTATGGTCACCACCGGTGGTCACGAGAAGGGAAGGAGTCAGTTCAGATAAGCTCCATTTCGGGGTTTTGGGGATCGTGACTTGGAGGGTCGAGATGCCTCATCTCCAGACTCACGAAATGCGAATTCACGAAAATCACTTTTTGAATAAGCGCTTGGTCATGGCCTTGGTCATATAGAGGAAGGACCTAGTGCAGATAAGCTCCACCTCAAAATTTCGGGGATCGCGTCTGGGAGTGTCAAGATACGGGATCATACGAATGTCGAAATACCGAAAAGGTGAAATATCTCTATAACCAGTGGTCACCGCCTGCGGTCACGTAGAGGAGGGATCTAGAGAAGACAAGCTCCTTTTCAGAGCTTGCAACATGAAGAGTCAAGATGTCTCATCACAGAATCTATGAATTGCGAAAGTGCGAAACACATAAATCACAGGTAATCCAATGGTGCAGATGAAACTGAAGGAGATCAGAGAGCTACTGTTGCATGTCACAGTGTAACTGCCTGAACCAATGATGGTGTCTACTAGAGGACTCAAAGACACTTCGGGGTGATTGACAGAGGAGATGAAGAGTCTCTTGGAATCTTCAAGAGGGATGAAGTTACTCGTGGAGGTGATCGACAGTTGGAAGAGCATTGAAGCCTGTAACTGGAGCAGAGAAGGTGAGCTCGTCTGTCACAGAGAAGACATAGAGTCTCAATTTCCAGAGAGGCTGAGGAATCTTAGCATAACATACAGTAATGATGAACGAGTGGGAAAATGACCAAAGAAACTGAAGAGTCACGATGATGATTAGAAAGAGCACTCGAGTTGTGGAGGATATCAACGTGGTATGCAGAGATTTTGTATGCATTGCATGCACAAGGTGGACAAAAGATATAAATACATAGTACAGAGAAGAGATGTGGTTGATGTTGTTATTGTTGGGATCGTTGTGGTTGTTGTTGCCCAAGGTGATTCATGCGTGAAGAAGGAGGGGACTGCAGCAGCTGAATTGACAGAAGAGGATGTGTGCAGGAAGGCAGTGAGGTGGATAGAGCAACGAAATGCAGCAGAACAATGATGAGTTTGGTAAGCCATTGTTGAACATTATATCACTGTAGTAAGTTTCAGTAGAAAATATTGATAAAGAAGGGTGGTTGGGATGTGTTAGGGAGGACTGGTGTCCTCAGTGGTTCAAGTGGGTGCTTGAACATAGGGAGTTGGAGCTTCCTTCTAGTTGGTGCTAGAGAAACTAGGGAGATGGTGCTTCCTTCTAGTGGGTGCTAGAGAAAAACAAAGAGTTGGTGCTCTCAACAAGTTGCAGCTTGCAAAACAGAGGTTGTAGCCTCACAATGAGTTGGTG